>CAMOHE010047509.1:0-37586 GCA_946598075.1 Artocarpus hirsutus
GTACCGGCATGCATACCACTATTGAGATGTGGGTGTCACCCTTTGGCACATCAAAAGACACAAGTCAAGACAACGGGCCCACTATTCATCTCAGGATTAAGATGCAATACAAATGATTGTCTAAAGTGAATCGATTTGCCAAGACAGAATTATTAATCCAAATCAATTCACTTTATGTCCCGATCCAACACATCGTCACCTATGACAACGTGCCAATGTTTCTATTCACGGAGTCCACCTCCGATGGTCAAGATAAACCATCTCCCAATAGGGATATAGACAACATAACAATCTTTACATGAATAAAGCGCCCAACTTTATTCCCTCGATTGCGGATCTTATGATTTAGACCGTCACCTTAAGAATCGTGTCTTCTGCATAATCTGTCCATCATATGCCCAATTCTTAAAGGTTTAGACCGATAGTCTCAGACTATTATTTGCTTATCATACATTCAACAAATATGAACGTAAAGAGGACAAGATTTGGTATATGAATAATAAATGAATTCTTTATTGATAAAAATGTCTTTAAAAACTCATTACATTTTTACTCCTTAGGGCATACATGTCTAACAGCTGGGCAGATTGTAAATACAGTGAGATGCAACTGGACCCGCTCAGCTCAGAGTCTAGGTAAGTAAAAATCTCGCCCATAATATGAATAGTTTTAAAAATAAATTAATTTTAAATATTTTAATAAAATTTATGGAAATACGTGATCAGTGATTTGTTGCACTGTTATATGTTATGATGTAATATGTTATGTTATGACATTATGTGAAGTGTTATGATGATGATGATATGATTAATGTGTGATGTATGCAATATTTAAATTATATTGTTTAATCACTTTCATGTCAAGTATGATTATGATTTACGATTCATGAATTACGAAATTATGATGTCATGTAGTGATAAGTCATACTGCATACACACAATAAGAAAAGTAAAACTTATAAGACAAGTTAAGGGTGTCGTACCAACCTCGCGAACCACGGCGAGGCTCCGTGTTAAAGTAATGAAAGATCTTGGTATCGTTGGGATCTCACGAGCCCTAACTTCCTAGGACTCATGCACAACCGGTATGATCACTCAGACCCAAAGTAAGAAGATAAGTTATGGTTCAAGTAATTAAGCATAAATCAAGTTGATAAGTAAGCATAAAATGCTTATGCATATTTTTATAAAATGATTTTCAATTATGTTTTGCGAGACTAATTTCCTACTTACTGAGCAAAAGCTCATTTAAGTATATTCATGCTGTAGGTAAGAAAACCTATCAGCGGTACTTGATGGGTAGTGATAAGCGACGGACGAATAGTGAAGATGGGAATGGATACTGCTTACGTAAAGTAATATTTTTGCTTTATTTAGTTTACACATTTATGCATGTTTTCATTTTACGAAATTATGTATATCTTTAGTTTGTAAAAGTTAAGTACATATAAATAGTAATTAAAATTTACGTAATCATATTTTAAAAACCGAGATCGTGATTACACAATGTTAGTCTAGAGGATTTCAAGGTTTCAAAATGTTGCAATAAACAATGTAACAAATACATAAACTTTTTAAGTAAGAAAATTATAAATTTATTTAAAATTAAAAATAATTATTAGAGTTTTACGTTATATTAAGAAATAAATTTTATCGATATATTTTTATGAAATTATTATGAAAGTTAAAAGAAAAGCTTCAAGAAATTAGTTTCATAAACTTAAAAGTTTAAGTTATAAGAAATTATGTTTTGGTTAGTTTAAGAAGGTTTACTTTTAAGAAGATAATATGTTATATTTTAAGATGTTAAAATTATAAGTAAAATATATAAATAATTGTTAATAAAGTTTTAAAGAGCATTTAAATGGGATTTTATTTTAATATTTAATTTAAAATTGTTTTGAAAATAGTTTTATTTAAATTGAGAAATTTCTTTAAAGTAACAGTTGCTAAATAATTATCCTTATGTTTAAAAAGAAAAATTCAAAGAAATTACTATGGCTATGTTTTAAGAAATAAATGTTATGAGTTATATAAATGATCATGCTTTTAGAAATTATGGTTATGTCAAGACGTAATTATTATTGTTGCGTTATTATTACGTTGAAAAATTTATGTTATTATGTTCAATTTATGAAATTAAGTTTTAAAAAATGATTATTATATCTTTTAAAGTTACACGTTGAAAATTTTTTATCTTCAAGAATTCGTTTGTTATTAAGATTTGGAAAACAATTATTATTTCCTCTAAGGTTTTATGTTAAGGATTCCACAACAAGAATCCATTTAAAAAAAAAATTATTCTAAAATTTCTGTACTGTATTCGTAAGTAAGTTTAAGTTTATGGTCACATTTAAGTTAAGTGACGGCCACGTAGAGAGGGTCATCATATTTAAATTGTTATCCGAATTAAAGTTTGGATGTACATTTAAGTTTTAATCTAAGTGTGAAGTAAAATTAAAATTTGTGTTTGGAGAATTAGTGAAAATGGTTTTTAATTTATCAAAACATCTAATAAAATCTTAATATTAATGATATAAAAAAAATATAATATGGATCTTAATTTATTCATCTCTTCATTAGGAAGACAATGAAAAAAAAATCATCTTAATTGGATAACAAATAAAGAAGTTATGATTTTTTTCCTCAAATATAGGAGAGAGAATTTTAGCTTTTATTGTAGTATAAATATCCGAGTATCAAAAGTTTAGAAGGGAGTAAGAACTTTAAAAACTTAGATTCTTGATACTCAAATGATTCAGATTTTAGGTGAAACAAACACCTATTCAAAGAATTCTTAATACTCAAATCTAAATTTGAGTTTAAAGAATCCAAAGAGTTCTCGAAACAAATGGGCCCTTAACTTTTTATCTTTAACACATACCAAATTAGAAAAAGAAAAGAATTTAATGTGTTGTTTGACAAGTATGGTTTTAACCATTATCTTAATTATAAATAGTGTAAAGTTTTTATATGTTAAAGTAAAAAAGAAAAAAGTTACTACAATGTAAAGTTTTCGTATATTAAAGTAAAAACAGTTCTAACCAATAGTTTTTGCCATCATACCAAACACCTTATAAGTGAATCTAGAAAAAAAAAATCTCATATTTCATGATATCAGAAAAAGAAAACAACTCAATTAATATTGTTTGCATTCCTTTCAAGAAAAGTACAATACTTTACATTTTCTCTTTTTTTTTTTAATTCTATGGAAGAAAGAAACTGACGTATATCATGTTCAATCAACATCCATAAATACAAAATAATAAAATAAACAAAAAACATTAACATGTGGCTTGATAAAATTGCCATAGTTGTTGATTACCATTATTTCAATCACAAGTAATTTAAAAATAAATCGATCACTTAAAAAACTATTAATCACCAATTAATTAAATCTAATCCTTCGTTTCATAGTGCTCTTCGTCTTCTTCGTCCATCTAACCAAAACAACCTATTGCTTTCTTGTCAGATTACAAAATCAAAGACTTGACAAAAAAACTTGAACCAAACTTAATCACATTGCATTGCATGGAATTTGAAACTTGAACAAAAAATACAAAAAATAAAAAGAAACAGACATATCATAGAGCAAAAAAAAAATAAATCAAAGCCACAATCCACAGGAAAAAAAAACACATCAAACATGAAAAAGAAAAGTAACTCACAAATTTAGAAAACCAGGCAGAGATGGACATTAAGAAAAAAACAATCAGCTTAAAAAACAAGAAAGAGGGGTGAAATACCTTAGTAAAAAAAGAAGGTGGAGACTGACGGCTTTATAGATGAGTTGATGACACGAAGATCGTTGTTTTGACAGCCTCACAACATTTTTGGGTATAGATTTGAGGAGCAGATGACGAGAAAAAAAGAAGAGGAGTGAGAAAGAAAGAGGGGTGAAATACCTTAGTGAAAAAAGAAGGTGGAGACTGATGGCTTCATAGATGAGTTGATGACACAAAGATTGTTGTTTTGACAGCCTCACAACATTTTTGGGTACAGGAGTAGATGACGAGAAAAGAAGAAGAGGAGTGACAGAAATGCAATAAAAGAAGATGAAGAAGAAGAAGAGAAAGGGAGATGGAGAGAAGCGACAGGAAAGGGAGAAAGCCAGAGAGGAGAAGAAAACGATGGAAAGGGGAAGAAAAGAAAAGTAAGGGAGAGAGAATGAAAGGAAAAACTTGTTCATATAGGAGGGAAAGAAAACATTCCATTTACATTTTTGCGAAAATAATTATATCCAGAGAGCTAAAAGTTTTTTTTTTCTTTGATTGAAAAGGCATCCATTAGCCAAATCCAAACCCAGCAACAAGAACACATTAAATAGTTATGAAACTGTTTGTTTAGGAAACATACATATAATAAATATCAAAATTTACTTTCCGTAATTAACATGTTACGTGTTGCATAAAAATGGAGAACAACTAATTTAATTAGATGCAATATAACAAATATCTTTCTTTGTTCTTTTTATATATATTTTTATATTCTTAATTGTTTTTTTCTATAGATATATATATGCATACATATTTTTTACATTATATATATTTTTTGCTAATCATTTCTTATATATATTGGCGTTATATATATTAAAATGTTGTGTAAATTTATATCAACTGTATTCCTTAATTGTTGTTTGCAGGGTTATAATTTCTTTTGTTCTCGGTTATTTTGAATGGAGAATTTGGTAATTTTACTCATTTATGTATCTACCAACTTTTTCCATCTGAAAATCTGTCTAGCTTTGGAATGAAAAAATGTAGGGGGATTCACTTGGTAATTTTTCCATCCTATTTTCATTTCTACTCAAACTTCTCTCCTACCAAATATCTTAATTTGTCAATTTTCATTCTAAAATCCCTCCAACATTTTCTTCCTTCCATTTTTCATTCGTACCAAACAAAGGCTAAAAGGTGGAATCTATGGATGGGGGTAGCTTTTGAGAGAAACTGAATACAAATGAGGTGAAAACCTAAGCTAGCCAAGTTTCTACAAGGATCATTAAAATTTTTAAAAAATATATAATTTTTTACATTTAAGTTGCAAATGGTCAATAACGTGTCATATTTGTGCTGACCTATTTATTACATGTTTAATAAATGGGTTAATATAGGGTCAAATTTGAGTTGTGGGGTTCAACCCCTTTTTGACCCTTTTATTTAATTGTGTCTGGTGAGTTTGACCTGTTTTGATCCAAACTCAGTTATAAAAAACCCAAACCCTGCAATTTTATGAGGTTTTCGAGTCGAGTCATGACCCAAGTTGTCAGCCCTAAGATAAATAGAAGTTTTTTTCTTTCTTTTGAAAATAAACTTAAAGACATGTTTTAGAATAATAACGTATATTTATTAGAAAAACCAATGGTATTTGTTTTTTTTTTTTGTTTTGTTTTTGGGCATTATGATGCCGCACATGTAAAGTGGTGCACTGCACCACGGTTGTCATGCGGAGATCGCCAGTGAGATCATGTACGGAGAGAACTCTAGATCTCACCTTTTTTTTTTTGTCATAATTCTTTGTGATAAAACTGGTGGTTGTAAGTTGGTCACTGCTGGTACTGATGGTTCCTTATGGATACTATTAGTCAAAATCACAAACGATTAGCAACGATAGTGGATACCAATTGGCATCACGACGATTACCAATCAATAAGTAGCCATTATCTTCAAGATTTACATATTAGTACTTGCCAAACTTAGATATCATTCTATATCACAACGATTACCAACAACATTGAAAACCAACTAGTATCAAAGTGGTTATCGATCAACAACCCACCATTATTACGATGTTCATCGATCAAAACTCCCCAACAATGAATATCGATGAGTATCATGATAGTTATTGGTTGGTACTTGTCGGAATCACAACGATCACTGGTCAATAATTAGCTAGCATCTTAGTGGTTACGGACCATAGATGGCTTAAGTGAATCATTAACAAAGCCATGGATTAGGTGCTTTTTACAAAAAAAAAAAAAAAAGCCATAAATTTTAAGCTTGAAGTGATTTATGTTATGAAAAAAATATTTGCAAAAAATACCACAGTCACATCATCACTTATATTAGAAATATATAAATAAACCCTTAACATATTGACCAATATCCAAAGAGAGAAAAAGACAGAAAGAAAGAAAGAACAAACTAACTAGGTTTGAACTGTGACGACCCTCCTTACGTGGCCGTCACTTAACTTAAACATAGTCATAAACTTTAACATCTTAAGAATAAAGTACAGAAATTTTTGAATATTTTTTTTAAATGGATTTTGGCTATCGAATCCTTAGCATAAAACCTTAGAATAAATAATAACTATTTTCTAAAACTTAGTAATAAATGAATTCTTGATAATAAAGAATTCTCAATGTGTAAATTTGAAAGATATAATGATCATTTCATAAAACTAAATTTCGTAAATCGAATATAATAATATAAATTTATCAACGTGATGATAACGTAATAATAATAATTATATTTTAACATAACCATAATTGTTTCCTTGAACTTTTCTTTTCAAGCATAAGGATGCTTATTTAGCAACTATCACTTTAAGGACATTTATCAATTTAAATAAAACTATTTTCAAAATAATTTTAAATTAAATATTAAAATAAAATCCCATTTAAATGTTCTTTAAAATTTTCTTAAAAATCATTTATATATTTTACTTATAATTTAACATCTTAAACATAACATATTGATATCTTAAAATTTAATCCTTTCAGAACTTATCATAATAATAATTTTTTAGAACTCGTTTACTTAATTCGTTATAATAATAATAACTTTCGAAGTATATTCATCTAAACTTTTATAAAAGTAAATTCCTAAAAACATATTCATAAAATCGTTACTTATTTTGGCATAAAACTTATATAATCATTTTCTTATTATAAATGATCATATAATATTCTCACTAGAAAACTTCACATATTTGTTGCATCAAACTTTCTTAAACTAGTCAAAACATAATTTCTTATAACTTAAACTTTTAAGTTTAAGATACTAATTTCTTAAGCTTTTTCTTTAAACTTTCATAATAATTTTGTAAAAACGTATCTATAAAATTCATTTCTTAACATAACGTAAAACTTTAATAATCGTTTTTAATCCTAAATAAATTTATAATTTTCTTACTTAAATAGTTCGTGTATTTGTTGCATTGTCTATTGCAACATTCTTAAACTTTAAATCCTTTGAACCAAGGTTGTGTAAACACGAGCTCGGTTTTTAAAGCATAATTACGTAACTTAATTACTTATTCATATGCATATAATTTTCGTAAGATGTAAACATACAAAATTTTGTAAAATAAAACGTGCATAAATTCATAAAATAAAAATGCCAAAATATTACATTACGTAAGCGGTATTCATTTCCATCTTCACTATTCGTCCGCTGCTCATCACTGCCCATCAAGTGCTGCTGACAAGTTTTCTTACCTACAGCATGAACATTCTTAAATGAGCTTTCACTCAGCAAGTAGGAAATTAGTCTCGCAAAACGTAATTAAAAACCATTTTTATAAAATTATGCATGAGCATTTTATGCTTGCTTATCAACTTGAATTATGCTTAATTATTTAAGCTGTATCTTATCTTCTTACTTTAGGCCCGGTGATTGTACCAGTTGCGCACGAGTCTTGGGAAGTTAGGGTTTGTGAGGTCCTAACGACACCAAGATTATTCATTTCTTTAACATGGAGCCTCCTCGTGGGTCGAGAGGTTGGTACGACACCCTAAACTTGTCTTATAAGTTTCACTTGCATTATTGTGTGTATGCAGTATGATTTATCACTACATGACATCACAATTTCATAATTCTTAAATCTTAAATCATAATCATGCTTGACTTGAAGGTGATCAAACAATATAATTTAAATATTGCATATATCACACATTATTCATCACATCATCGTCATGGCATCTCACATCATGTCATAACAAAACATATCACATCATATAACATATAACAGTGTAACAAATCACTGACTGATCATGCATTTTCATAATTTTTATGAAAATATTTAAAATTAATTTATTTTTAAACTATTCATACTGTAGGCGAGATTCCTATTTACCTGGACTCCGAACTGAGCGGGTCTAGTTGCATCTCGCTGTATCTGTAGTCTGTGCAGCATCCTCAGCAGTGCTCCTCGAGCGGCCGTGGATGGCTAGGAATGCTCCATGGGATTCATTACTGCTAAAAACACAATTTTGGACTCTGTTACTGCATTTTGAGTCGTCTCGGTTCGCGTGTAGTCAGTACCATATGATTTTCATCAGAGTAGAATTGAACGGACGTCACCATCGCGTTTAGAGTGTCAAAACGAGTCAGGAGTGTTAGCCCAAGAATAACTACCCAAGAGGGGGGTGAATTGGGTTTTCGAAAACTTTTACAATTATTGGAAATTTTCTAAAGTAAAGTGCTTACGAAGTAAATATTATAAGAGGATAATATAAGCACAACAAGGTGACAAATAATCAACGATTAAGTAAAGAATGAGGATAAGAGATGCAAACGCTATTTATAGTGGTTCGGCAAAAATGCCTACGTCTACTGTCGCCAAGCTAAACTCCCTTGCTTGACCTCTTGTACTATTAGACCGTCTTTTTGGCACGATCACTCCTTTATATAACTAGTGATTTGCTCAACCCAAGGCTCACCACACCTTCTTACAAGGTAACAATTTTCCCGGAGATTGCCCAACCAAGGATTCCCCAAATTTACAAGGCTTTGGAAACCCAACAATGAAAGTAAAGTAATTGTAATTTTACACTCACAAAATATACACTCCAAAACAAAAGGAAGGTGACATTAAAAAAATATACGTTTAAAAGAGTATTTTACACAAATAATAAAAATTGTATTTGTTATCATCAAAAGAGTATTAAAATAGCTTTGAGAAACCTTGGAGCCAACAAGAAGGTGGTCTCGGATCGTCGATCGGAGGTCCAGATCACAAAAACCCAAAGTAGTGGTTGACCGTCCGTTGATCGTCGTTGATCGGCCGTTGACCACCATCAATTGGCTTTGTTGGCAGCTGGGCTCGGGCCTAGCCCCCCTAATTCGACCTTCTAAGTCCAATGGTGGTGTCAATTTTGTCCAATTTGGCCTCTAACACAGCAAATTGAAGCTTGACATTGGCAGCAATAATGGTGATTCCAATCTCCTATCTCCGACGATGGCTCGGCCAAATTGGCTTGGGGGTTTTGTTCCCCACGGTCGTCTGAGCAAGTTGGGGGCAATGGTGCATCACGCCGTCGCGTCAAACGGCGGCCCAAGGCTTCCCACGGTGGTGCACAAAGGCGGAGGCCGTGCGTGGTTTTTCAACGGATGTTTCATGAAATTGAATGGTCCACAAGCTTTTCCTTGCAAGTTTGAACATTTCCCCTCCTCCAATTTGGGGCGAGGTGGTCGGGAAGTGCAGGTACTATGGCTCCCACGGCGGATGGTGACGGTGCTCACCGAACTCCGTCGTGCAGCTACGGTTCTTCGAAATTGGTTAGGGGAAAAGATTCCCCATGCCATTCTGAGCATGATGGCAGCGGTGGTGTCGATCACCGTTGTCAGAGATAGCGGGATCGAGGGTGGCGAAACGACGGTAAGGAGCAACTCCGACGAGGCTTCTCTGGCCAAAATCGAGGGGCACCACCTAGTACATTTTGTTCTACTCATTGAGCTGAGTCCGTAGACACCAAGATCGTGTCGATCGGAGCTCGGATGGAGGAGGAATCACGTTGAAAAGATTAGGCTTTTCGGTGGCTTCAACCGGCGCGTGTGGCTTCCTCCGGTGACATATTGGGTGGCACGGCACACCATTGGAACCAGCTCGATGAGAGCTTTCCAATGGTATAGGTGGTGTCAAAAATAGAGGTCGGATCTTGGACTGTATTTGAGGAGAGAGAGTAGAGAGAGAAAGTAGAGAGATAAAGTGAGCTAATATTTTTTTTTGTAATGTATTTATAGGCAATTTGTGGTCCACACAGTCTAAACCGTGCAGTATTGGGCAGATCAAATTTGATCTGTAACTTTTAAAATTTTGTGGACATAATTGTACTTTTAAAAACTGTGATTTATTTGCATTCTAAAAATAATCATATAAATTTATAATTCTCTTGTTGTATTATTGCGTTACTGCAATATTCATTTTGACATAAAAATCATTTTCATAATTTTATCCATACTATATGGATTTTGTGACTTAATTTAAAAAAAATAAACTTTAAATACATTTATCTTTAAACCGATCATTAACTTTTTCACAACTATATACATATATGTATATATGTATATGAATTCTCATAAAGATATTGTGCATTTAACACTTTGCTTAATACAATTATATATATATAGATTTATATACATATATTTAACCTTTGAAACTTAAAAATGTAATTTTAAACATATATTTTTCATTAAAAATTTTCACAATGTAAACTTTAAATTTCATTATAAAAACAATAATTGTAATTTTATAAAAGTTTTGTAAATTAAATTGACTATCTAAAAGTCAATTTAATTTAAATTCTAAACTTAGCACAATTTTGTGCTTCATGAATTACTTCTTGTAAAGAGTCATTTATGGTTCCACATCCTGCCAACAGATCAGCGTTTGTGGACTCTATCAATGCTCTTCTTTTCTTCTTATTCACTAATATTTTAATGACTGATATTATTATTATTGTCATTGTTATTACAACAATAATAATAAACCTTACATAATTATTAATGTGTACAATAATTAACATACACATTCAAAACATTGGAATTCTTGTATCCTTGAACTTGGTGCTCATCATTTTTAATTTATGGTATGGAGCTGATGATCACTATTGATCTGAGTTTTTTTACTGAACTGATATCACATAGGAATTTTCATATAATCTTAGTTAGTTGGAAATTCTATTTTCGCCAATAACATCATCTTTTGGCTCATGTATGAAATTAATAAATCATAAACTCTTGGTTTAGCACATTAAATAATTATTTGTTTAATTATTTTAATGTACTATCATAACATTACATTGTTACATGTTTCATAAATAAAGCACATAATTTTATGCATTCACAACATTAATTATTTTTAAGGTCTTTCGGCTAGTAAAACCTTCAAATATGCGTATTAATAAACTTAAAACTTATACTTTCTCAAGTACTTAGCTAAGTCATAAGGGAAAGCCCTTAATTAATCATAGTTATTAATGTTTGAATTTTTCGGGTCATTACATGAACTAGATTTAATTTATGGATATTTTGGTCAAAATATAAAATATTTCTTATACTATTGTGGCATTGTTATGCATCTAAATTTAGGTGGTGATGTGACGGTTTATTATAAATAAATAAACAATATTAATTAAATATGTCAATTATTTTATTAAAAATTTTAAAACATTTTAAGTAAATTATAAAAATTTGATAATTTTAAACCTTTTTGAAATATTATTAATATTAAAATTTAGCCAAATGAATTTTTGAAATAATATCAAAATAAACTTAAAATGTAAAATCCGTTAGAGTAGTCTTGGCTCCATCGATCTCACAAGGTGCACACATAGTACAAACATAAAGAGCATATTACAAAACCACAGTCTAGCAGAATAATCTAAGTGCATGACTAATGTCTCATTATTACATGCTTTGAAAGGAAAAGTAGGTAATTAAATTCACAGGCTGTGTGAGAATATCAGTGGCGTTATATTTTACGGCTTACTATGAACCATCTGGAAGAGGATTTAAAACAAAATAGTAGCATTATGAGTGAAAGACTCAATGGGACTTGAGTTCCAAATCATCATTTATGAAATAAAATTAAATAATTTAAATGTGATACAAAGGATAAATAAATAATTAAATAAATTTACACTTTACCGTTCGTGTCTTGTGATTTGTCTTAAATCATTCATCATTATTCATTTATATGCTCAAAGCCTACTATAATCACCACCTTGGTGACCTCGTTGGGTTTTAGGACTTGCCTCTAAGATTGCTCTTTACACGACCTGATCTCTGTATATGGCATTATGCACTTAATAATCATTTCCAACGGGGATTCTTAATTCGTTGGGTGCTTAGTATCATTTAATCATTCCATTCACTTGGTATACCTTTACTGAGTTATCATTTTACATTCATTATCCTTCATTCATTATGATCATATCTAATATCTCTTGGAAATAAATAAATGCATACAATTCAATTCTTAAAAACATCTTAAGAATATATAGCATGGCCAAAACTTATTTAAAATCATGGCTATCGTGAAAGGGTCTAGAGGCATACCTCATTGTCTAGTACCGTTCATGCTAGACCGCAATCCTCATTCCGTTAAACGTTAGCTCTTTAGAACAGCAAGCAACCTTAGGTGTAGGCTAAATATATTAATGCCTAAACATCGACATATTTCACTATTATGCTATTTATCGTTCCTTAGTGTGCCTTTAGACTCAAAATGATCATGTATGTAATCTTTATATTCTCAGTATTTTTGAACACAAAAATATAATGTTTAAAACATTCTTAGTCACAAAATGATGAAAAACTGATGGGGCAGAAATTGTCCAGTTGGACTGCTTGGTCAGCTTGCCAAACCTGTTGAGTTTGGCTTGCCAAACCTGTTGAGTTTGGCTTGCCAAACTTGTATAGTGCAGTCGACCGCATTATATTATATGCGATCGACCGTGTGGTCGTGGTTGCTCAGTCGACCATGTTATACAAACCATGGTCAACTGCGTTGTTGAGACCAATGTACTTTGTTTCGAGCAGTCCCCAAGTTTCAAACCAAGTTTAAAATCATCTCAAACATGTTCTAATGCATATAAAACATGTCCTAGTGATCCATAAACATAATATGCAGCGTACAAACTCAGTTTCATCCACTTGCAACTCATTTTCATCATTTTTCATGCATTTGTACAAATTATTCTGAGAATAAACACAAAAATATAAAAACTAGTTTTAATTCGGCTTAAATTCAAATTAGTCATGAACTCATGATGAAATACATCCCACAATCTTAGATGTACAAAGGAGGCTACAACTCAGATGTTTAGAGCACGGTTTAGAACTTGTAAATCGGTGGTAAAAGCTTCAAATTAGGAGTTTAATTCATTAAAACGTGGCTAACATTGAATTGGACGTCTGGATGTAGTCTGGTGGCTTCCAATTCAAGCTTTCAGCTACTGTTTCTGGCTGGAGGAAAGGCTCCATGTAGTCTAGGTTCTTGAGGTAATCTGAGCGTCTGAGTGTCTTGAGTGTTGAGAGTTTTCTAGTAGCAATGGTGAGTCTGAGAGAGAGAGAAACGTGAAGGAGAAAAGAGAGAGAATGAGAGTGATTCTAAATCAGAGAGAGTGGTTTTTATGCTGCAAACTGTGCCCAGCACACAGTTTTGGCAAAGCAAGTTTCAAGGCTGTTTGTGAGTGATGCTTCACGTGGTCGGAGTATTCTTTGATGTTGCAAGGCTGGGTGGTGGAGTTCCAAGACTCCACCAGATTTTCACGTGTGCTATTGTTTAATAAAATCTGATTTTGAATCCAAAAACAATTCAATAATGGGTAAAATTAAAATAGAACATGAAAATAGAAAGGCAATTAAATGAGAAAATGCCCTAAATGATCAATTCAAGATTAATTTGTATTTAGGCACACTAATTTATTAAATTTAGCATAATAATTATTATTAATTTAATTTGGATATTACAGGTATATTCTCAAATAGTTTTTAATAATGTGACATAAATCTATCAATTAAATTGTACCATGAGCAGCATATAACATAGATAAATCAGGGATTTCTTCGTTGCATTTGTAGGCTTAACTACGAGAGCCCATGTAACAGTCTAGTTCGGCTTTACTAAGTCAAAGCCCACAAAAAAAGAAGAAGGGGATCGAGCCCTAGACCCACTCTTGTTCTTCTCCCTCCCCATCGTCAGCAATCAACAACCGGACAGAACAGAACAGGGAGGGACTAAAAAGTGTCGCCTCTCTCTCCTCTCTCTCTCTCTCTTGAAAAATTGCAAACAACAACAGAAAGGGCCTTATACTTCGCAGTTATTACTTCTTCGTCTGCGCCTTCGCCTTCGCCTTCGCCTTCGCCATTCGAAAATTTGAAGGCTGTAAAGCAACTGTGTGTGGGATTGATTAGGGTTTTCGCCATCGCAAAGCTGGATAGGCACAGAGGAGACCGCTATGGAGCCAGCGACGACCAAGATTACTACTCTTCTTCCTCCTACCGCCACTCCAGAGGCCTCTCTCGCTTCTCCGACGCTCCTCTGAACCACCATCACCAAGAACACCACAACAACTCTCGCCACCGTCCTTTCCAGAGCCCTCCCCGCCGGTCTCCCGCCGGCAACGGATTCCGGGCGGCGGGAGGGGGAGGTGGAGGCTTTGGCCAAGTCTCTGGTCAGAAACGAGGGTTTCCTTTCTTGGGAGGCAGAGGTTCTCCTCCAGGTATCTCGATTTCTGCAAAATTTTCTTATTTTTAAAGAGATATTGCGACGTGTAATATGGAAGATACTGAAGATAATCGAGCAGTTTTGGCAAGAATTTTCGTCATTTTTGATTTAAATGTCTTTAATTTATGTTCGCTTTTTCGTTGTGATCGTTTTGTGAAATATGGACCTAATACCAATGACTTCAATAATTACGTTCATGTTTTGTTTTTATATTTGCTGTTTCTTTGCTGATTAGTAATATGCATTTTTTTTTTTTTTTGCGTTTCTTTGTCTGTTTCCAAATTGCAAAAAATTTATATTTTTTTCCCCTTCAAGATCGTTTTGATAGAGGCAGTTTCGCAAAGCTTTTTGTTGGGTCGGTTCCGAGGACGGCCACTGAGGAAGATGTAAGTCAGTCAAGTTATTCGAATTGCAGAAGAAACTCTTGCTGTGAATTTAATTGCTGAACTGAAAAGAGCTTTTCTTGTTATGCATTTAGGTTATTCTTGTGGTGCCATTTAGGTCATGCTAGTTGGAAGAAAGACTTTTTTTTTTTTTTTTTTTAAATTGAATTCTCATAAAGAAGGAGAGAATGAATTAAAAAGTTTAAAACACGCATGCGTTATTGTTTCATAATTTTTGGTTACTGGGTCGCTGAAGTACATAATTCAAATTGGGGAATCATTGGATATTGCTTTTATGTCCTGTTATTTGGATATTGCTTTTATGTCTTGTTATTTTGTTGAGTTCTTTTATATTCTTACACTATGCACTTTATACATGCCAGATTCGACCACTGTTTGAAGAACATGGAGATGTGATAGCGGTTGCTCTGATTAGAGATAGGAAAACAGGACAACAACAAGGTATGTGGGAGCAGTAGTTTCTATGATGTATTGGTGACCAAACTATCTTATTTCAGGTCCTCTGAGAGGCTGATGGGAGGAACTGAGAGCTCATCTTTCGTCTCAGTTTGTTTTTGCAACAAGTTTCAGGCTTGTTAGTTTGGTTGGCCCTTTTTTCATGTCCATCCTCTCAAACAAGAAGAAGGCAATACATGTAAACCTAGGAAAAACCAGTTTCTGTATGGGCGTTGGATAGATTTTGCCCAACTTAGAGGTGACTGTTGGGGCATCATCCAAAAATGTTATTTGTAATGGGTTTGTCTGTTTCCATAATATGGATTGTTTATTTGAAGAACTTTAGCAGTGCAGCTTTTGTATAGAGAGTGACTCAATAAGTAAATGGTTTATGGATATTAAGTGTTAATTAAAATGTAATTTGGATGAATTCCTTTGGTTTATTATCTCAGTGAACCGGGGACTTCTTGTGAATGAATTGGAATGTCATGTTTTAACATCGACACTGTGATGGATCCAAAGTTGGATTGTCTACTAGATGGATGGTAATGAGTTATGTGAGTTTGGTTTCATCCTTTCAAAGCCACGTTTTTTAAGGAATGGATGTTTCTTTACGGCAATATTTGTTATTTTATGTTATTATTTTTTTTCAGTTGTTAAATCCAATCAAGTGTTTAAGTTTGTTTTCTTTTGAATGTGATGGGGAGATTTCACTTTACTTGTAAAATGGTCTGAGGATGGGTGTAAAACAGGATGGTTGTAATACAGGATGGTTGTCATACTGAATGGCTGTTTTTTATAGCTAATGGTTAACTTATTTTGTCTGGACATGGTTGGAACTTGCATTGAGTGTGTTAATAATATGTTGAAGAATGTGGCTCATTTCCCTTTCTTTATAGGCAAAAGATCTGTATTTGTTACTATAACTATCTTACTTCAATGAGTTTTCCTGGTTGATAGTGGTATTAATTCAAAGACCTGCTTTGCTTAGGTCCATTTGAGTTCTAGTAGTGTTTGATCAAATGGTAAACTACTAGACGTTTCTCGTTGTTACGCTACTCATTTACGCTTGTATCTGTGATTGTGCTAAGCATCCTAGTGAAGATTCTATAGATGGATGGTTCATGGGCTTGTTTTCATGGTTATTTTTGTTGTTCCAATTAATTACTTGTGGGACAGATTCTTATTGTGAACCGTTTCTTGGTTCCGTTCTCTGTCTATCCTTGTGTTAGCTTCTTTGTGATGATGAAGCTCAACCTTATCCATTTATATTGTCGCTAATAAGTTTTCTGGTGAGATATAGATCTATAGGATTGTTGTAAGAATCTTATTTTTATGCTTTTGTTTATGGAATCTTTTTACTTCATACTTATATGATGTTAATTATTATTTGGCCTTCACAAAGTTCATTTCATCAATCTAAGATTGATCTGTACTATCAAAGTGGTGGTTGGTGGCTTCATGCAAAAGATACGCATGAATATGTGGTTTCTTGGTGTATTGGTGCTCTTATTGTTTTTGTGATAAATGACTTGGTATGTGATAGGACTAGGTGCAGTTGGTTTGTTAACTGAGCTACATGTAAGTTAGTAGTATTGAAGGGCTGATAAAATACATATGTGAGATTGTTTTAGTAGGCGTGGCTTATGTTAGCTTATGCATTCAGTTAGTAGTTTTGAGGGTTTCTGTTAGTTGGTTTGGGCATTTGATTGGGCTCGGGCATTCGAGATTGGGAGAGCTGGGTAGTCTCTCAAACACGACCTCTGCTGGGTTTTTCCTAGTTGTTCTGTACATAGTGATTCTTTCTTAACGGAATTTTTTTCATTCAACTTGTGTTCGATAGAACAGTGTTCTATCTGAATATGGCAACAACATGCTGTTGGCGACAATGTATGAAATGTTTTTTAAGTCCCGACAAAGTGCGTTTCTGATTAATACATATTGGTTCAATGTTGATACCTGTAAATTTATTCCAATTATTTTGTACAGGAGGACTGGAGGTTAAGCTGTCTTTATGTTGGTTAAGACCTTTGATTTTAATTGGCCACATGCTGCATCACACATGTTTTCAGTTTATCGATGTAACTTTGTAGATTTATTAATTAACATTTTGAGAATCACCTGGCTTTCCTGTATACAGTGATTCAGCTAATTGTTTCAGTTTCTTTTTTTTTTTTTGGTTGAAATTTGAATTACGCTCTTTAAGACTACATATGGTGATTCGTATTTATACCTGTGCCGTAGCACGAATGTGTTTAATACATCTTTCCTCTTTCAGATAGAGTAAATTGAAGGTTGTCCTATCTGGTTTTTTCTTTTTTTAATCAGAGGCTGTCTTCTTTTATTAGTCTTTGCTTTCATTTTGCATCCAGGGGCGTTTTATTCTTTACCTCTGTTCAAACTTGTAACTCTGACTCTATGTGTCATTTTCTAATTCTTGCACTTCTGTAGACATAAATGTTCTTTGTGTGTGGCTGTGATTTAGCTGCGGCTGCCGGTGTGGGCCATTAACTTGTGATAGAATGAGGATTGGAACTCTCTGGTTATGCAGGTTGTTGTTTTGTAAAATATGGATCCTCAGAAGAAGCTGATAGGGCTATTAGAGCTTTGCATAATCAACATACTCTTCCTGGGGTGAGCTTTCTTACTAGCTCTTTTTAATTTCGTAATACTAATTATTTTTTTTTTTTCACAAGCCTAGTATCTTGTAGGGTATAGGTCCAATCCAAGTTCGATACGCTGATGGTGAACGAGAGCGCCTTGGTAGTTGTTATCTACTCATCTTCATGATTTTTAGCCTTTGCATTCATGATCTGTGTCTTTCTCAGGTCTTTTTTTTTTGGAAGTTCTCTACTTTTCGGTAGCTGACTTTGATCCTTTTACCATAGGTGCGGTAGAGTACAAATTGTTTGTGGGATCAATGAACAAACAAGCAACAGAAAAGGAAATTGAGGAGGTAGGTCACCTGTATTATTCTCTCTTTCTCTCTCTCTTTAAATAAATCCGAGTTTGGGAATTTCCAAAAGAGATTCACCTCAGCGCATGAACTTTTCTTTTACCTTTAAAACAGGAGACAAACTTTTTGCTTGAGTGAAAATATATTTCCTAGATATTTTTCTAGACAAGACGATAAATTTTCTCTTACCTGTCTTTGTTTCAGTATGGCATAATATTTTAGTTTTACTAGTCTCATTTGGCAGATTTTTTCACAATATGGTCGAGTTGAAGATGTTTATCTTATGCGTGATGATTTGAAGCAAAGTCGTGGTATGTGCTTTAGCTCTTATTGAATTTTTTGAGGGAAAATCATTATATTCTGGTATAGACTCATAATAGTGTTTGGTGAACACTTTCTGTCGTGGTTTCATGAGTTACATCATAATCTTGGCCACAATTTGGTCATGCGTCTTTCTAATTCTTGTTAATGATCTTTCTTTTTTACTCTATGTAAAAGAGCAAATAGTTCCTTTTTTTTTGGGGGGGTAATATCATATATAGGCTGAAAAAAGGAAATAGTATTCTCTACTACAAGTATGAATGTGATTCAGAAGAAGCAAGTTTTAGTTTACATCATTTCTCAGATGCACCAATTATGTCGCGGTAGATGCTTGATGAATTTAACATGGCAAGACTGCTCTAACCTGATTATTTTATTTTATTTTTTTATTTCTGTATTATTCATTTATTTTTGTTGCATTCTTGTAGCTTATGGCCTCATCTTCTTATGTTCTTTCTTTATGAAACATGTATTTATTAATTCACCTTGAAGGATGTGGATTTGTAAAGTACTCTCACCGGGTGATGGCATTAGCAGCTATAAACGCCCTTAATGGATGCTACACAATGAGAGTGGGTGTTAATGTTTCTGAAGAAAAACTTTCATCTTCGTCTTCTTATTCATGCATTACCGAAGGTTTTGTTATGATTATTTTTTTGGGGGTTGCATCTCAGGGTTGTGATCAACCATTAACCGTCCGGTTTGCTGATCCTAAAAGGCCCAGGCCTGAAGATTCAAGGTTCCTTTATTTTCTCTCTTCCTTGCCCCCCTTTATTCCTTTAACAGCCAGTTAAACTCTTGGATGGGTTTGGAAATAATTTTATCTGTTTGAGTGTGACAAAGGATTTCTATTATTAGTATTCGAGCGTTATATTTGTCCTATTCTTATTTTGCTTGAAATACGATGCTAAATAGCTGGTGGTAGGACCCATTTCTTTGTTTTTATTTAGCGCGTGCTAATTTCATGCCTCTTCTACAAGTTTCCAAGAAATCTCCTTACCTTCAAAAATTAACATTTATCTTCGACAGGGGTTGTCCGGCATTTGGAGGCCCAGGTTTTGGTCCTCGGTTTCATGGACCAGGGCCCAGGTAATTAATTTTCTGCCCCTCACAAATTCTGGAGATTACTTCTTAATTTTTCTCCGCATTTGGTTACTTGTATTGTATTCTTTATGTTTTCTTGCTCAATTTTATCAGACCAGTACCTTATTTTGGTGAGCCCATGAGGGATAGAATTCCTCCTAATGCTTGGCATCCAATGAGTCCGCCAAACTTGGGTCCAACGGCTACTGCTAATATTCATGGCTTTCGAGGCCAGTTTCATCCAAGGTCTAGCGATGTGACATTACCTGTTAATTTGGTAAGCATGGTCCTTTACGCAACTTGCTATTTATAATATGGTCATGTGCTAAATTTTTGGTGGAGGTCATCTTAAAGCACATTCAATGTAGTTCTCCACTAGTATTTCTCCTCTTATTGGGTCTTATGGGGATTATTTAATTAAATTAGGCAAAAATAGAAAAAAAAAAATGTTGTCCCTAATAGACAAAAAGAGCATAAGGTGCTCAGCCAGTAGATTTTGTGTTTTCTGTACTGTACTGATGCTAGAGGAAATGACTTTTTTTTTTTTTTAATTTTTATTTATACGCTAAAGTTGAGGATAATATCATGATCTCTAGTACTTCATACTCTCAATCTCTAACTAAATGCAACTTTAATGCTGTCTTCTCTGGTCCCAAACTAGTTTTTGCTTGGGGAATGTTAGCGTATGCATTTTAGCTTATGTTGGCAACAAAAATAGGATATACTTTTTCTTCTTGTTGAGAGAGCTAATCAGATAGAGTCTCTGGGGCCACATATTGCTGTATTATAAACAAATACACACACACACAAAAGTTGCTAAGAGTTTTATAGCAAAGTCATATTTGCTTATCTTGCTTTAAAATTTGTAGGGTGGCCATGGCGGTCCTGCAGGTAGTCCCCTACTTGCGGTGTCATCATCTTCAACATTGCAACAGGTTTTCTATGGTGTTCTTGATGCTTTCTCTTCTTTTATCTTTTGTGCTATACAAATAAATGGTCTCATTATGGATCTATTACAGAGTTTTACCCAGCCCTTGGCACAAATTGCTCTAGTTGGTCAACAATTATCTCCATTACAGAAGCCTATTCAATCACCTCAACAATTACCACCTTCCCTTCAACTGCATCCTCAAACTCTGGCATCTGATTCACAGGCACAACCTCCTCCTCTTGCATCTCTACAGCAGCTCGGCCAGACACAGCTTCCTTATTCCTCGGGTCAAACAGGCATTAGCCAATCACTGCCGTCGCAGCAGTTACTTGTTTCTAACGGACAACTACCCATTTCTCAGCCTCAGGTCCAGAATAGCATGGCCTCTGCTACAACACTTCAATCCCCTCCGAGCATCAACTTACAACCCCTTCCCACTGCTCCTGTCCAGCAGCAGCAACAACTCCAGCCTCTTCAGCAATCACCTTCTCAGTTAGCTCAGATGCTGTCGCAACAGAGGCAAGCTCTTCAGGCAAGCTTTCAGTCGTCTCAGCAGGCATTCTCCCAGCTGCAACAACAGTTACAGCTGATGCAACCATCAAATCAGGGTGGAGTCTTGCAGCAGGGTTCCCAGGATACCAAACAAGAGCAGGTATTTTTGGGTTGGACTATATGACAAAATTCCAGGCTAATCTCATAGGCTTTGATGCAGAAACAGATTTATTTTGAATTCCTGAAACGATTTTTATTTAGAGGAGAATTGTAGAAGAAAACATAGACTTCTGCATTATTGAGTTTCAATTGCTAGGTATGACGTAAATGTCGTCATGCCTTGCTGTTGTAAATTCGTATGGGTCTGTCGCTGGCAACGGCTCTCTCCCACTACCCGTCTACTCGTACACTTTTCATCTGTAGCTCCCCTGTGCTTCATCATCTTCCTCTGTCTCTTCCTTTTGTCTTTCATTACACTTACAAAACCCCAGTACATTTAGGTTTCAATGCCATCCGTTCATTTATTTCTTAGATGAAGGCTTCCTCTGAAGAACACATGGTACTTTTCTAGGCAACTGTTGGAACGAATGTGCAATTTTAATACTAAACCCTTCATCTACTCCTTTGGTATGAGATTAGAATTCTGAAATAAACTTTCATTTAAGTTATGTAAATGTGCCTTATCTTTCAAAGATTAGCTTGAGCATGTGCATGGCACATTAATAGTTTTTGGTGTCTTTTCACTGGGTAAACCTTTGGTCAAAGGTATAAGTTTGATATTTTCTTTCCTCAAGAGTCGTTGTATCAAAGGAGGATTACTGCTCAAACATTCCTCTTATATTATTATTATTATTATTATTATTATTTTGGGGGGGGAGGGGGCGGGGAGGGATTGATGTGCCAACTTATTCTATTTGTTATTATGGTCTCAGTGGGGTGGGACTGCTTCTCAGGCCGTCACCAGCTTACCTGCCACTACAGCATCTGCGGATGTGCCTTCATCCACATTTGCTGCCCCTGCTGTTCCTGTAGAATGCCCTTGGACAGAGCACATCTCCCCAGATGGATACAAATACTATTACAATAGCATAACTGGTGAAAGCAAGGTGAGAAACTCCATTTTGCCTCCTCTCAGGCTTTTATTATTGGTTTATGCAAGTCTGTGACCAAGTATAGTTATGCTTAAATAAAACGGGTAGTGGGAGAAACCAGAAGAGTTGATATTGTATGAGCAACAGCAACGGCAGCAGCAGCAGAAGGCAACAGTTTTGCAGCGTCAATCCCAGTCACTACCTCAACGTTTAACCGCCCAACAAGTTTCACAAACACCACAAATTCAGCTTCAATCTCAGTTCCAAATGCAGGCTCAACAGCAGTTTCAACAGCCCTCTTTATCTTCGACGGTTAGATCTCTCTCTCTCTCTCTCTCTCTCTCTCTCTGTCTTCTTTTGAACGTATGGAGGTTCAGTTGTCAGTACTCATTGCTGACTTCATGCTTAATATTCCAGTACCGGGCTTCTGGAATCGTAGGCCATCAAAATATTCAGGTTATAAAAGGATATTTTATCGTAAATTTTTTTTTCAAATAATAGTTCCTTTAAGAGCACTCTGCAATTTAGTGATCAGGATTTCTGACTTCATTTTGGTAATTGGATCTTTCTCTTTAACTTCAGGGCTACGCACAATGACAAGGGTTGGCCAGCTTAGTAAGTGATGCATTCACATTTCCAAGGGATTTAGAAATATTTAATGTGCCTTCTTCTCCTTTCCTTCTCCTTCTCCTTCTTCTTCTTTTTCTTCTTCTTCTTTTCTTCCAAAGGGTTTAAGTGTATTGTGCCATTCAGGGGCAGCAGGCTGCTCAAGATTGGATGTGGAAGAATAACCAAGCAGGTTTTTACCATTTTCCTTTCTGGTTACTCTGATGTTTGTTTTGAGCTTTTTTGGGAAGCCAGGATACTTACCTCCTACCTTGCTTGAATTTGTTGGATCAATTTGAGGAAATTGCCGGTTTCTGGGTTAGAATGTTTTGTATTTTAAAAAATGGTCATTTTCAATTAATGAATTGAATTGCTACACAGTAAATGATGGTTCTACGGTCAATTTCCCAACTTGAGGAAAAACTGGTTATTTGTCTTCAGGAGGACCTTATTTGTGTTGTTTTTGCTTGTCTTTTTTAGTTCCCCCGGGGGGGGACCCCACCCCCCCACCCCCCCAACAAAAAAAAAAAAAAAAAAAAAAAGCCTTCTAATGCTGAAGAAAACAGATGGAAAAAAAAATAATCTCAACGAGCATACTCTCTTAGTTGACCAGTTTAAGTAAACTGCGTCCCTCATATTGAAGAAACAAATTAAAGGAAATCTTTGAATCCTGCATGGTGGCCTTTTAGTACTTTATAAGATCATTCAGCTACGTAGTAAAAGACTCTTAGTTATTTATTTGTTTTTAATTTCCAGGATCAGGAGGAGCTTGAAGAAGAGTAGAATTTGGGCATAGCAAATATGAGTGGTGAAATTGACAGCCAAAATTTTTGAGCTTACAGAGTGCTAAATGTAGCATATAGCTTCCGCTGTGTGAGGTTTTACAGTCTCACTGATATTTAACCCCTGTGCCAAATTAAATAGTAAATAGTAAGTAGGAGATGAATAGCCTTAGTAAATACAAGTCTATGTTGTTAGCTTTTCGTTTATTTAGTCGTTTGTTTCTCAGCTACCTTATTCTCATCATCGAAGGTTTAGTTGTAATGTTATGAGTTGGATGGTTTTTAGGGTCGCTATCTACCTGAACCAATTAAGCTTGCTAGTTTTGCCAAAGAAAAAGAGTGGAACTTACATTTCACCAACTTTTTTAAAAAAGCATTTGCTTTCTCAATTTTCTCGCTATTTCCTCTCAAGAAAATTCCAACAAGAAAAAGACCCAAGTAATGTCTTTAAGTCTCATTCATTATATTGGTAATTGTCTAACTGAAATAATTAAGCTTGTTAGTTTTGTCAAATGTGAAACTGTGTTTGAGTAAAGGATGTATATGATTTTGATCAAAGAAAGATAGTGGAACTTAATATTTCACCGACTTTTTTAGAAAAACATTCCCTCCGTCTACTTCCTCGCTATTGCCTCTAAAAAAAACTCCGGTCTAACTGAAATAATTAAGTTTGTTAGTTTTGTTAAATGTGAAACCACGTATGAGTAAAGAATATATATGATTTTGACCAAAGAAAAACAGTGAAACTTAACATTTCACCGACTTTTTTAAAAAAGCATTCGCTCCTTCAATTTTCTTGTTATTTCCTCCCAAGAAAACTCCAGTGTAACTGAAATAATTAAGCTTATTATTTTTGGCAAATGTGAAACTTTGCTTGTGTAAAGCATATATATGATTTTGACCAAAGAAAAATAATGAAACTTAACATTTCACCAACTTTTTTAAAAAAGCTTTCATTCTCTCAACTTCCTGGCTATTTTCTCTCAAGAAAGTTTCAGTCTAACAGAAATAATTAAGCTTGTTAGTTTTGCCAAATGTGAAACAACGTATGAGTAAAGAATATATATGATTTTGACCAAAGAAAAACAGCGAAACTTAACATTTCACTGACTTTTTTAAAAAAGCATTCGCTCCCTCAACTTCCTTGCTATTTTCTCTCAAGAAAACTCCGGTCTAATAAAAATAATTAAGCTTGTTAGTTTTGTCAAATATGAAACCTCGTATGAGTAAAGAATATATATGATTTTGACCAAAGAAAAACAGTAGAACTTAATATTTCATCTATTTAACCAAAGAAAAACAGTAGAACTTAATATTTCACCTACTTTTTTGAAAAAACATTTGCTCCCTCAACTTCTTTGCTATTTCCTCTCAAGAAAACTCTAATGTAATTGAGATAATTAAGCTTGTTAATTTTGTTAAATGTGAAACCCCGTTTGAGTAAAGAATATATATGATTTTGACCAAAGAAAAACAGTGAAACTTAACATTTCATTGACTTTTTTGAAAAAGCATTCGCTCGCTCAACTTCCTCGCTATTTCCTCTCAAGAAAACTCCAATGTAATTGAGATAACTAAGCTTGTTAGTTTTGCCAAATGTGAAACCGCGTTTGAGTAAAGAATATATATGATTTTGACCAAAGAAAAACAGTGGAACTTAACATTTCACTGACTTTTTAAAAAAAGCATTCGCTCCTTTAACTTCCTTGCTATTTTCTCTCAAGAAAACTCCAGTCTAACAGAAATAATTAAACTTGATAGTTTTGCTAAATGTGAAACCGCGCATGAGTAAAGAATATATATGATTTTGACCAAAGAAAAACAGTGGAACTTAACATTTCATCTACTTTTTTAAAAATGCATTTGCTCCTTCAACTTTCTCGCTATTTCCTCTCAAGAAAACTCTAATGTAACTGAGATAATTAAGCTTGTTAGTTTTGCCAAATGTGAAACCGCGTTTGAGTAAAGAATATATATGAATTTGACCAAAGAAAAACAGTGGAACTTAACATTTCCGACTTTTTTGAAAAAGCATTCGCTCCCTCAACTTCCTCGCTATTTCCTCTCAAGAAAACTCTAATGTAACTGAGATAATTAAGTTTGTTAGTTTTGCCAAATGTGAAATCGCGTATGAGTAAAGAATATATCTGATTTTGACCAAAGAAAACAGTAGAACTTAACATTTCACCGACTTTTTTGAAAAAGCATTCGCTCCCTCAACTTCCTCACTATTTCCTCTCAAGAAAATTCTAATGTAACTGAGATAATTAAGCTTGTTAGTTTTGCCAAATGTGAAACCGCGTTTGAGTAAAGAATATATATGATTTTGACCAAAGAAAAACAGTGGAACTTAACATTTCACCGACTTTTTTGAAAAAGCATTCGCTCCCTCAACTTCCTCGCTATTTCCTCTCAAGAAAACTCTAATGTAACTGAGATAATTAAGCTTGTTAGTTTTGCCAAATGTGAAACCGCGTTTGAGTAAAGAATATATATGATTTTGACCAAAGAAAAACAGTGGAACTTAACATTTCACCGACTTTTTTGAAAAAGCATTTGCTCCCTCAACTTCCTCGCTATTTCCTCTCAAGAAAACTCTAATGTAACTGAGATAATTAAGCTTGTTAGTTTTGCCAAATGTGAAACCGCGTTTGAGTAAAGAATATATATGATTTTGACCAAAGAAAAACAGTGGAACTTAACATTTCACCGACTTTTTTAAAAAAGCATTCGTTTTCTTAACTTCCTCGCTATTTTCTCTCAATAAAATTTCATTACATCGATCATTGACTTCCAAACGAGGTCGTCTATCTACGTCGTCTTTCTACCTTCCAGATATCATTTACTTGCCTCACATTAATGTTTAATGTTTATAATCTGTCTCCTTTGTCTCTTCATAAATATATGGAGATAAGTTAAGTAAACCTTTACTCATTTCATTCCAAAAGACAATTTCCCCTGACTATGGCTGTTGCTTCTTCTTCCTCTTGTCCTTCTTCTGTCCCCAAGTACGATGTCTTCATCAGTTTCAGAGGCGAGGATACTCGTAATAATTTCACCAGTCATCTTTCTCATGCCCTGCGGAATCAAATTGTGACCTACATAGACGAGGAAAGTCTTGAGAAAGGAGAGAGAATTTTAGAGCTGTCGACAGCAATTCAACAATCACGCCTTTCATTGATCGTCTTCCTCGAAGAACTATGCTTCTTCAAGATGGTGTTTAGATGAATTGGTGCAGATACTTAAGTGCAAGGAGGAGAGAGGGCAGATTGTTTTACCTATCTTTTATCACGTGGATCCATCCGATATAAGGCACCAGAGGGGCAGTTATGGTGACGCTTTTGTTGCGCATCGACAACGTTTTAAGCATGACATGAACAAAGTGGAAGAGTGGAGGAAGGCTTTGAAAGAAGCAGTCGATCTATCTGGCTTTCCTCTTCAAGGTCACGAGTAAGTGGTGGCCTTTATATATTTTTCTTGCCCTGATTTATGATCTTGCCCAATCAAGTAAGATGCTCTATATACATATACACAGACGCACATATATTAGCCGAGATCTATAAAGAATTTTCTTGGTTGCTCATCATGAGAAATTAATTATTTTTCAAAATAAATAGAAATTAATTATATCTAAAAATTCCTAAAAATTTGAAGGATATTTAGTTTTTATTTTTTTTGAATGATCAAAATCACCATTTGACTTGGAAAAGATAAACAATTAATCAAAATCAACATTTGACCGGAAATTAAAGATGAGGATTTAATTACATGAATTTAAAATATGAAGGCAATCAATCTCATATGGTTCATAATACTATGCATATATTTTGGATAGCTTTATGATTTTGGGTATAAAAATGAACACCGTTCTTCCCCAAATAAAAAAATACTAAAAAAATAACACTGGCTATAGATGCTTGCTTTGTTATAATTTGGAATTTTCTTTTTGATTCATCTGTGACTAAAACTTTTTTTGTTCAAAAACAAAAAAAAAAAAAAATTCTAGTCCTAAATTTTCTCTTATCTTGTGAACAATTGAAAATTCAGAAAACCCATGCATAAGATATCACCTAATTAAGAAGAAGAGCGTTACGAGTTTTCTTTTTGAATTCCAAATGCACAACGAAGAAAAACAAAAGCTTAATCAGCCGCGAAGATAAGAGTCACCAGACAAATGTTATGAAAACCAATGATTATTTCATTTGCATCATTTATCTGCAGGATGTTAGTCAAGACATACATCGATATTGCTCCACATCATATTTTAAGAGTATTTTCATAAAAAATAATATGCTTAGATTATCTACACATCTTTTCCAAAAAAAAGAAAAAAAAAAAAACAGAGAGAGAAAAGAATTCTAAATGCTAAAGTAACATAATAAGGGTTATTTACTTTTTTATACATTGTATTTTAGGTTTTTCAAACAACATACTTTCGGTATTTGATCTTATCAAATATAAACTTTCAGATTAGATCTAACACATAAAGTTATACCTTTGCCTAATCAATTTTCAATTTTGACCTAAAAAATTATCTAAAATACTGTCAAATTAAAAAGAAAACCTTAGAAACTTAAAAAAAGACTTTATACTAAGGATTTTGCTTTCAAAAAATGTATTGAATACCTTCAAAAATAGGTGCTTCATTCGTTTATTTTTGTTTTTTCCTTATTTTTTGAAATTTTTAATTTTTTTATCTTTTACTTTATAATAATTTGGTCATTTTAAAGGTTAAAATCATTCATTAATTGAGATAAAATATAGATTTGTGTATTAAATCTAATATGAGGGTATATATTCGATAAAATCGAAAACTGAAAATATAATTTTTGAATTAACTTAAAACAGAAGGTATAGAATATCCCTAATAATAAAAGAACCCAAAAATTAGCCATAGATGATACTAGATTTCTTTGTTATAACTAGTATTTTTCTTTTTCGTTGCTGTAGCTACTAGCATCACTGATATGTATCATTATCCCAGTTGCATCATTTCTGAGTAGACTCTTGGTCATGGTATATCGATATTGTTTTTGATCATATATTAAGAAATCTATTCCATAAACACTAATACACTAAGAATATCTACACATATTTGCCCCCCCAAAAAAAAAAAAAAAATAAATAAAGAAAAGAATTCCAAACGTTAAAGTTGCTCAGCCATCCATATACAATTCATCATAATTAGTAACATATTTTTCTTTTTTGGTGATAATCTCTTACATATATTATGTTGTGAAAGAGATGCTAAGCTAGTTAAGTAACAAGTTAAAGCAAGAAGCAGAGAAGAAATACCGCAAAAATGTTGTGGTTGTGAGCGTAGCCAAGTGTTAATTTTATACCCACTACACCAGAAGATGAAAATTTCGAATCTCCACCTCCAAATTCAAAAAAAAAAAAGAAAAAAAAAAGGAGGAGGTTCAGCAAATGAAAAGGGCTACACTTTTAAAGTGGGAGATCAAATCCCTAGCATGAGAAAGTGATATTACTGCACCCTCCAATTTTCCAAATCATATTTTCACATTCGCAGTCTTTTTACCCATAAGCTTTAAGTAATTCTCACGTATGTAGCAATCACAAGCATAAAAATTGCTTTATAAGTTTGTATCTTGATACATGCAGCTCGACCAAATTACAGGATTTATTAGTATTTGAACTAGTTAAGAAACAATCTAAGCTAGCTAGTTGATACTTTAGTGAATCTGCCTACTTTGTTTGCTATTTCTTCCCCTGTTTCACTAACTAGTATTTTCTTTTTACTCATGATAGCTCCGAATCCAAATTTGTCAAGAGAATTGTCGAAGAAGTTGTAAAGAGATTATACAATTTCCCGTCAACAAATGCTGATGATGATTTTCAAGGTTTAGTTGGAATAAGAGAACGTCTTCAAAAAATGGAATCATTGCTTTCTGTCGGATCCTTAGATGTTCGCATTATAGGCATTTGGGGCATGGGCGGTATAGGAAAAACAACCCTCGCTCAAGCCTTGTACAAGCGACTCTCTTCTCAGTTCGAAAGTTGCTTTTTTACAAACGTGAAGGATGACGTGAGTAAAAACGGGCAGGACAGTTTGATGGAAAAAATGTTTTGCAAATTACTGAAGCGTGAAAGCGTAAACATGGATAGTCACTTCAAAGATGTTCAGCTTCAACGTAGAAAGGTTCTTGTTGTTCTTGATAATGTCGATGAGCCTGAACAACTAGAACGTTTATTTGGAGATGTTTGCCGACAAGAAATGGATCGATTTGGTGTTGGAAGTAGAATCATTATAACAAGCAGAGATAAGAAATTGCTCATGAGTAGAGCTGGTGAGATATATGAAGTTGACGCATTGGATTCTACTGAAGCTCATAGACTCTTTTATACGAAAGCCTTTAAAAGAGACTCTGCCATAAGTACAACTTACAAAGATCTAGCTGAGAGAGTGCTAAATTATGCTAAAGGCAATCCATTAGCTCTTAAAGTTTTAGGCTGTCATCTTCAGTCAAGGAGCATTAAAGAATGGGAAAGTGCAATGAGCAAACTGAAAAAGGGTCCTAATGAAACAATTCAGAATGTGTTGAAAATGAGTTATGATGCTCTAGATCGTATAGAGAAGTCTCTATTCCTCGATATTGCATGTTTTTTCAAAGGGAGAAAAATAGATTATATAGAGGGAATATTAGATGAAGAGTCTCACATAGGGATCAATGTTCTCATTGAAAAGTCACTCATAATTGAATATCATGAGATGATTGGCATGCATGATTTAATACAAGAGATGGGATGGGAAATTGTTCGTCAAGAATCTCGTAATGAGATTGCCAAACGTAGTCGGCTATGGGACACTCAAGATGTCCTTTATGTTTTGAAAGACAATAAAGTAAGTTGTCAAGTACATTTATACTTCTTTTTCTTTTCACAAAATTTAAAAGCTTAATTTTGTAAAATCAAAACATTATTAATTCATGATATGAATCATTGTAATTAAGTATGTATTAGATATGTGTTAGTTTTTAGGGATTTCTTTTTTTCTATTTTGATTGCTCATCTATATAATTTTCTTCATGGTGTCAGGGTACGAAACATATTGAAGGAATATCCTTAGATATGTCTAAGAGTGAGGGAGATCTATGCTTGGAACCTGCAGTTTTTGAAGTGATGTCTAATTTGAGATTGCTCGAAGTTTACAACTTTTATCACTATGATACCCACAAGAAGTGCAAATTAGTATGCCTTCCTCAAGGTCTTCGCTATCTTCCTAATTCACTTAGATATCTCAACTGGTCCAACTACCCATTGAAAACTTTGCCTACAAAATTTAGACCTGAATCTCTTGTTGAACTTGAAATGCCGCATAGTCAGCTTAAGCAGCTATGGGATGGAGTTAAGGTATTCTCTATTTTTATAATTATTGTTGTTGTTGTTAATATGATTGCAATTAGGAGTGTAAATTACAAAAATTGCCCTTGACTTTAGCCGAGTATCAAATATAGGATTAAAAAAAAAAACCTAGAGTGTCAAAGTTGTTTCAATTGATCATATCATAGAAAAAAATTGAAGAGGCACATTTAGAAATATAGGATTAAAAAATAAATAATACTAAAATACACAATTTATTTTAAACAATACGTATGTTTAGGTCAAATATTATATATACACATAGTTTTGGAAAAAAATATTTTGACGAGGGCAAATGAAATATAAAACTAATTTGAGCATTCATATGAGAAGTTTAAATATAAAGGGAATGTTTGAAAAAAAAAGTTACTTTATCATAGCAATTATAAAACAGAAGTATTTACGAAGGTCACATTTAACAAAATAATATTTTAGAGGATTATTACAAGAAAATACTTCAAAAATTTTAGGGGCAAAAAGTAAAAAAATATTAGCTAAAACGAAGAAAAAAAGTCCATAAATTTGGAGATATATGAGATAATTCTATTTGAATATAAAATTTAAAAAAGCAAATCAATCAAAATACTTGTTTTAGTAAAAGCGTGTGTTTCCTTCTAATATTATAATTCACATAGAAAGCTAATTAGAGAGTACAGATGAAAAAGAACATAATATTTAATAAGGACACAGTTTGGAAAAAAATTATATTGCAGTAGTGAATACAAAATTAAAAGTATTTATAAAGGTCTAAGAAATATATTTTATAATGCTTTAAGTAAAACATATAAAACTTTAGGGGTAAGGAAGTAGCAACAGGAAAAAAAAAAATGAAAAAAAAACGAAACCACAAAAAGTTTAAAATAGCTTGACCATTTTAAAGATCACTCTATAGGTAGATAGATGGATTATTATTCTTATATTACTTTTTTTTTTCATTATATATGAAGATCCCTCTATTTTTTTCCTTGTCACATTGTTTTTGATTTCTATAGGTGTAAAAAAGCATATTTGACAAGATTTTTAAGCTTTTTTTTTTTTTTTTTTGGTAACAGCCTCTTGGAAATCTAAACAATATTGATATCTATTTCTTTGAGCAATTGGTTAAAATCACACAACTCGTTGGAAAAGAAAAAAAAACATAAAAAGATAAAATAGCTTGCCCATATTTTGAATAATTCCACAACATAACTCTCAATAGCTATAGATTATTATTCTTATATTGTTTTATTTTAATTTAAAGATCTCTCTATTTCTTTTCTCATTATTTTATTTTATTTTTATTCTATACCGTGTAAAAGAAATTAGTTAAGCCTTTTATCTCTTTTTAATTGTTACAGCCTCTTGAAAATTTGAAGCGTATTGATTTAAGTCAATCCGAGCAACTGATTAAAATCCCAGATCTCTCTCACGCATCAAGACTTGTGAGTGTTGATCTTGAAGGCTGTAAAAGTTTAGTTGAGATTCCACCACTCAATTTTCAAAACCTTGATGAAAGAGTTTTTGGATATCTTTGCCTCGCTAACTGCACTAATTTGAAAATTCTTCCGGAGATATCTGGGAATGTCAGACACTTAAGGTTAGGCTGGAGTGGAATAAAAGAATTACCCTCATCAATTAGGTCCCTTGAAAACCTTCTTTATTTAGATGTTAGTTGCTGTGAAAACCTAGAAAAGCTGCCAGAGCTTCCAAGGAATATAGAAACGTTAGATTTGGCAGGGACATCAATACGAGAGATTCCTGCGGCATCAATTAATTGTCTTCATCGTGTCAGGGTGATTCAAATGCAACATTGCAAAAGGCTTGAGAGTTTACCATCCAACATTTGTAAATTGAAAGCTCTTTGGCTACTTGGCCTCGGTGGTTGCTCAAACTTGAAACATTTCCCACAAATCTTGGAGCCTATGGAAAATTTAAATTTTCTTGATCTAAGTAGAACAGGGATCCGAGAATTTCCCTCACCAATTGAAAATATAATGGGCCTTTTTAATCTCAACATGCATGGGTGCAGATATCTTGAGACCATCCCACAGTGCCACCGTTTGCACTCTTTGACAGAAGTGGATTTGGGATACTGTCGTATATTTGAAGTGCCTTGTTGGATTGGCGATTTATCCTCTTTGACTCGTATTAATCTACAAGGAAACATGTTCAAAAGGATACCATCAAGTATAAAGAAACTATCTAGGCTTAAGTATCTTGATATAAGCCATTGTCAAAACCTTCTATCTGTGCCAGCCCTTCCATTTTCCGTACGAGAACTTTGCGCAAACGGATGCACGTCAATGGAGACGGTATCAACTAGCAGTTTATCAACTATACCCACTCTACGGAATAACGGGCCCACTTTTTGGTTTCAATTTTTGTTTCACAGGTGCTTGAAGTTGGATGAGAATTCAGTGGCGATGGATTTCTTGTGTAAAATTATTGGTATTGGAGTGATTCTCAAACTAGAAAATGAGCACGAGGTACAAAAATATACAACTTTTAATATATATTGTTGAAGTAAATTTTGTGGTTTTTTTTTTTTTTTTTTAAACACTACGATCTGCTTCATGTTACAGGAATTCGAGAACTATTCAATAAAAACTTGCTACCCGGGAAAGAAAATTCCAAAGTGGATGCGCCATCAATCCGAGGGGTCGTCAACAATAACTATAAAGCTTCCGCCAAATTGGCATAGCTCCAACTTCTTTGGTTTTGTCATGTGCGTTGTTCTTTCATTTGAGGAGGTCTGCAGGTGTGAGAACTCAGATGACCCAGATGATGATTATGTCGATATATGCTCTGAATTACATATGAAAACAAACTACGGTCAAAGCTACCACTGTAGTTCTTCTTGTTGGAGCTTGCACAAACTAGATTTGGGTAGTGAAGATGGGCAAGAAGAAGGAGAAATGCTTAGATCGGATCACGTGTTCATGTGGCTTTACACCTTTCATGACATGCTTCAGTATAATGATGACTGTGTTGATGCAGTAGAAATGTCATTCGTCTTCTCCTGTAAAGATGGTAAACATAAAGGTCATGGATATTGTTCTTTTAAATGCCAAGTGAAAAGGTGTGGGGCCCACATGTTATATATTGAAGAAGAAGTGATCAATGAATTCGACATGAGCATCCAGCAATACGTGGAATACAAGGTAGAAGCAGAGGAATGTGGTATCAGCATTGTCCAATGTATGAACAACTCCGAGGAATGTGATCAACCAAAGCATAAAAGGCCCAGGCTCGGAGATTCAATTAGGTACCCTTATTTTCTCTCGTCCTATGTTTTGCCTTTCATTCCATTAGCAGACATGCTAAACTCTTAAGGTTTGAGAACATTTTCCATTTGTTATTAGACTTTGGTAGTATCCAAACATTATATTTACCAATCCTTACTTTCGTTGAAATTTGATATTGCCAAATATCTGTTGGTAGGAGTAGGACCCATTTATTTGATCTTCTTCAGGTATGAATGCTAATTTGGTAACTCTGCTATAAGTTGCCAATACATCTCCCTACATGCATAAATTTGACATTTGTCTTTTCCAGGGGTGGCCTAGCATTTGGAGGCGAGTTTCATCCAAGATCTGGTAACATGACATCACCGGTTAATTTGGTAACTCTTTATTATTTTTTTCTTCTCCCTTTATGGTTAATTGTTCATGTACAAAACTTTTGGTGAACGTCATGCTACATTAAATTTAATATTTTACTATAATTTTCCCCTTATTGTATCAAAAAGGGATGGTCTGCAGCCATTATCTCATAGGCCTGAACCCAGAAACAAGTATATTTTGAAATTCCAGAAATGATCTTTCTTTAGAGAAGAAAACATAGACTTGCTGTTGTAAACTAGTATGCGTCTGTCTATGTTGTCTTTTCACTGGGAAAGCTTTAGCTGCCACTTGATGTAGAAAGTTCACATATTTATGAGATTGAAGTTTTCTTTCCTTAAGAATCTTTTCATTTAATTAAAGGAGGCTTAGTGTTGTAATATGCATTGACTGCATGTTGAGCATTCCATTTGAAATTATGGTCTTAGTGGGCTGGAACTGCTGCTCAGGCCGTCACCAGCTTACCCGCCACTACAGCATCTTCAGATGTGCCTTCTTCATCCACATCTGTTGCACCTGCCGTTCCTGTAAAATGCTCTTGGACAGAACACTTCTCCCTAGATGGATACAAATACTATTACAACAATGTAAACGGCGAAGGCAAGGTGAGAAATTTGCACATTTATTCTTGGGCATTATTCTTGGCTTCTGTGAGTCTGTGACTAATTAGTTTAGCTTAAACAAACCTGTAGAGGGAGAAACCTGAGGAGTTGATATTGTATGAGCAACAACAACAGCAGCAGCAGAAGGCAACAGTTTTGCAGAACCAGTCTCAGCCAATACATCAACGTCCAATTGCCCAGCAAGTTTTACAAACACAGCAAATTCAGTTTCAAACTCAGTTCCAAATGGAAGCTCAACAGCAGTTTCGACAGACTCATTCATCTTTAATGTAATGACCCTATCTATATGGCCGTTACTTAATTATTTAACATATATTTACCTAGATTACTTAATTTTGAGGAAACGTTTTTTTTATAACTATCTTTTTAAAAGTTAGCTTTGCTAGTAAATTTGAATTTAAAACTATTTTAATTTTTTGTTACAACAGAAATAGTAATATAATATAGATGTTTAACAGTTATCTAAAACGTAACCAGTTCTAGAGTCATACAGTTATACATATTATCAAAAGAGTCATAATGATCAAAAACTATGTGCAAAAAATAAAACACGCCATATCCATTTCTCACTACTCCACTTTAATTAATTGTCCGCCGACTTCACCACCGTCTATTAAACATTACTAGCAGGTAGTTTACGTACAGTATGAATATTCTTGAATGAGCTTTCACTTAATAAGTGAGAATAACTCGCAAAACATTTGAAAAAGCATGTAATAACAATAAAATAAAAATGCATGTACCGATTATGCTCAGTTACGAATTTGTCTTATTATTTATCGGGCCCGAGTAGTCCTACTGGTTGCATGATATCAAGAGGATGTTAGGGTTTGCAAGGTCCCAACAACACCATGACCTAATTTAATTTATCAATTTATTTTAAATCTTAAGCCTCTCCGTAGGTCGAGAGATTGGTACGACTCTCTTAATTAGTTCATTTTTATTAGTTTCACTAATCAACTTAGTGAGTATGCAATATGATGTCTCATAGCATATTGTGATTTGAATTTAAACATGCTTACAATATGTAGAATTGCTCCTAATGCTTGGCGTCCAATGAGTCCGCCAAACTTGGGTCCAACGGCTACTGTTAATATTTATGGCTTTCGAGGCCAGTTTCATCCAAAGTTTGGTGATATGACGTTACCTATTAATTTGGTAAGCATGGTCTTTTACACAATTTTCCATTTATAATATGTTCATGTATTAAATTTTTTGGTGAAGTTCATCTTAAAGCACGTTCAATGTAGTTCTCTACTAGTATTTCTCCTCTTATTGGGTCTTATGGGGATTATTTAATTAAATTAGGAAAAAATAGAAAAAAAGGTTGTCCCTAATAGACAGAAAGAGCATAAGATGCTCGGCCAGTAGATTTTGTGTGCTGTATTGATGCTAAAGGAAATGATTTTTTATTTAAGTTTTATTTATACCCTAAAGTTGAGGATAATATCATGATCTCTAGTACTTTATTCTCTCTAATCTCTATCTCTAACTAAATGCAACTTTAATGCTGTCTTCTCGGGTTCCAAACTAGTTTTTGCTTGGTGAATGTTAACGTATGCATTTTAGCTCATGTTGGCAACAAAAATAGGATATGCTTTTTCTTCTTGTTGAGAGAGCTAATTAGATAGAATCTCTGGGGCCATTTATTGCTGCATTATAAATACAGACACAAAAGTTGCTAAGAGTTTTTATAGCCAAGTCATGTTTGCTTATCTTGCTTTAAAATTTGTAGGGTGGCCATAGTGGTCCTGCAGATAGTCCCCTACTTGCGGAGTCATCATCTTCAACATTGCAACAGGTTTTCTATGGTGTTCTTGATGCTTTCTCTTCTTTTATTTTTTGTGCTATACAAATTAATGGTCTCATTATGGATCTATTACAGAGTTTTAGCCAGTCCACGCTGCAAATAGCTCCAGTTGGTCAACAATTATCTCCATTACAGAAGCCTATTCAATCACCTCAACAATTACCACCTTCCCTCCAACTGCATCCTCAAACTCTGGCATCTTTTTCACTGGCAAAACCCTCTCCTCTTGCATCTCTACAGCAGCTCTGCCAGACACAGCTTCCTTATTCTTCGGGTCAAACAGCCATTAGCCAACCACTGCCGTCACAGCATTTACTTGTTTCTAACGGACACCAACCCATTTCTCAGCCTCAGGTCCAGAATAGCATGGCCCCTGCCACAACAATTCAATCCCTTCCAAGCATCAACTTACAACCCTCTCCTGCTGCTCCTGTCCAGCAGCAGCAACAACCCCAGCCTCTTCAGCAATCACCTTCTCAGTTAGCTCAGATGCTGTCGCAACAGAAGCAAGCTCTTCAGGCAAGTTTCCAGTCGTCTTGGCCGGAATTGTCCCAGCTACAACAACAGTCACAGCTGATGCAACCATCAAATCAGGGTGGAGTCTTGCAGCAGGGTTC
>CAMOHE010047510.1:3367-22877 GCA_946598075.1 Artocarpus hirsutus
GTAGAACCACTTGAATTTTCAAAGCTTGTCTAAGTCGATGGTTCCTAAGGATGAAGTCTTTCTTAAAGCTAGTGAAATAGTACCAACCCATCTACCGAGAAAACCTCTTCATCTTGTAAACCTACTTGAAGGCCTCCCACGGCATCTTAATAACTTGATAATACCTCTAGAGAATGTACATTCTCATCAAAGATTGATAACAGTTTGGGTTCAACTAAGTAGGGCACACGTTTAAATCATTCAGAGCCTGCTGAAAGAAATGGTGAAAAGGAAGGCAGAGTCCCGCTCAAAAAAACTCTATGTATAATGTTATGTACCCCTCTGGCGGGTTTAATGGAGAGTCCCCCTCCCGTGACAGCATCAAGATTACGTCATTGGGAATCTGATACTCTTGATGTAAGGCTTTAAGTCAGCCTAGCATCAATGCTGAGGTATACCCTGCTGTGGAAGTCTAGTTGGGCCGATCCCTTTTGAACGAATCGCTCCCTGGACTCTGGTTGCAACAACCAGTCTCTCCACTGCAGCCTCCTCGTCCTCAGCTTCGTCGCCTCCGGTTGGTCAGTCTTCTTCGATGGATGGGTCGACGGACACCACCCCTACAATCAAAACAGAAGCCTTGGCGCCCTGACCATAGGTGCTCAACATGTTCTCGGCTGCCACCAAGCTAGCACGTTCCCGGGCCAAAACCTAAGACATGCCTACGACGACTACCCCGATGTTCAAGTCCTTACCCCTAAACGGTCTAATTGGGTGCCATCATTTAATCATGTCAAAGAACTTCTTTTCTAGGACTGTCTTTTCACTGTGGCTTAGTATCTTGGCCAATTGGGCTACCCCATCCTGATCGAATGAGGTTTCCTTAATATCGACCTCCTTGGTCCCTGATTGGTCAGTCTTGGTGCTACAAACCAACCCCAAAGTAATGGAGTCATTTTGGGAGTCACTCAAATCACTCATGGCTAACTATTTTGTTTAGGAATTACCTACTCGGGTTTAAACTTGCTCGAGACTAGAGATAAAGTCCTCGGTATGCGACTTACTGCTCGACAGCTAAAACTTGAAAGCTAGAAGTCTAGATGCACTAATACTCTAGTACAACGAGGAATTAACTCCTATTTATAGCCAAAACTCATGCACGAAGAGATAAAATGATTACACTCATCAGGAAAACAACCAATTGCATGTTGACACGTGTCTCGCTGAGCTTGACCACATGTCTCTCCAACTTCCATTGCACTGGGACAAAGCCTAAAGGCCAACCCAAGCTAACTACATCCTCTCAGTAAGTCTACCCAGCTGAGCACTAACAAGGTGCATTAAGGGGCTACTGTTAGAGGTGTGCTCGGTGCTATCCCTAAAGATTTCCCCCATAGCAGCTTAGCAGCCGTGCTCGGTTGAAATCATCAAGAAAGCAATCCACAACCTCCTAAGATTGGCATTTACACTCGAGGTGCTCGACAAGGCCCTCGTTGGCTGTGACACAAGGTATTGCCTCCTCGAGAAAGACACATGCTCGGGTTGGATTGTCAAAGCCTATAACAAAGTAGCTACTCGTCACAGAAGGTCAACATATGGCCTCATTCCCATCCTCAAATGTCCTCTAGTTGAGGCTGCAACACATGTCACTTGCCCCTTGATAGACCTTGATATGACACACGGGTTATGGGTAAAACCCACCTAACATTTGGTCCAAGTGATGGCCTATAAATAGAGTGCATTTACTGTAGCTCAAGGCCAACGTGCTCTTCCCTAACTAACTCAGCTCTCATACTCTGCCAAGTAGAACCCAACCTGAGCGTTGGAGCCATTGATCGGCAATACACCGATGTCCTTGTTTACCTCTAAAGCGTCCCTCCTTTTGTTATAGGTTCACCCAAACAAGTCAAGACGAGTAGGGAAGAGCCGTCTAAGCACCATGCACAACCGCACGTGGTGTTGATAGCCAACCAACCAATGGTAAGCATCAACATTAGTAAAAATTCCCTTCTACATCCACAAGTTCAACCATTCAGTGCCAAGGACTAAGCAAGGAAGATGGTGGTTTTATTTAGAGAACGTTTTCCTTTTCAAAGTTGTCTGACCTTCTTACTTCATATTGGATAAACATAAATTGAATATATATTTATTAAGCATTAAATTAATATATTCTATGCCATTATTTTATAAAAGCTTTTGAAAATTTTTTGTTATATACTTTTCGCACATTTACAATGTTTTTGTATATTTTCCCTAAAAACTTTTTAGAAAACCGACAAAAATTAGAGATGGGAAAATAATCATGAAACCAACTTGATTCTAACCATGGCATGAGACCACTAACTAACCAAGTTGATTGTTTCTCCAAAATAGAGAGTGCATTCTAGTTTACTGATAACTTGATGAAATAGAGTTATTTTAGCTCTTTTTGGTGTTAGAGTTGGTTATGTTTTTTAGATTTTATTTTCTTGTTTTTTGTGTTTAATTAAATTTTATTTGTTTTAATTTTATTTATTTTGTTTTATTGCATTTAATTTTCCTTTTTATTTATTTTTTTCTTTAATTTATGTAGAAAAATGAAAAGAAAATATAGAGATTTGGAGTTTAAATAAAGTAAAAGAAGACCAAAAATTCAAATTTGAATACGCCCAAATTGAGTATCACATGCGGAAGGATGAAGGAGTGAAAAATCTCCACCTCGGCCATAATTAGCCTTCAAAGTGATCCAGCCCATGCATGCATCTCACTCTAGTCCGAGGGCACTTTTATCAACATGGGCCCCAATGAGTCATAGCTCGATCACATGCGTCATGTCCCATTGGATTCCCGTACACTTGAGTTTGTTGCCCAGAGCCACATTGCCACGTGTCTAGATGATTCTTTACCCAATCGTGCGTTGTTGCGTGGAACATGCACATCAGAGCCACATATAGGATTCTTTCCCTTTTTGTTCTCATGATTCAATGGAAAAGAAAAAAATATATATAAAAAGAAGCAACCTTTTTGCCTTTTTATTATATATAATAAGAATATAAATATAAATAATAAAATAATATTATATATAATTTAACATTAACACTACTATGAATATTAATATTATTATTATCATTATTATTTAATAATTATTATTTATGTTAATATTATACTACATTTACATTATATAAAAATATTAATTTATAATAATCATAAAATTATTATTTAACAATATATTAATATTAAAATATTGTATATAATATATAATAGATTGATATGAATATAAATAATAATAAAAATGTACTTCCTAATAATATATGATTATTTATATTAATATTAACATTAAATCAAAATATTGTTATAAAAAAATATTAAACATATTTAGTTATATTTTATATTTATAATTATTGTAATAGTATTAGTATAATTTGATATTGATATTACTATGAATATTAATATTATACTAATCATATTGATATTATATTATTATGTTTTTATTATTATTGTTAATATTATTATTATCCTTATTATTAAATTATTATTTTATGTTGATATAATATTTATATCTATATTATATAATAATATTAATTTATGATAATAGTACAAAATTATTTTATTTTATTTTTTTATTGTATTATTTATATATATTACATACAAATATTAATTAATAATAATATATAATACATTTAAATATTGTATATGTAATATATCATATATTTTTATTATTATTGTTAATGTTATTATTATCCTTATTATTAAATTATTATTTTATATTGATATAATTTTTATATTTATATTATACAAAAATATTAATTTATAATAATAATATTATTATAATTTAATAATAATATAATTATTCTAAAATATTATATATATATAAAATAATATATGGATATGAATATAAATAATGATAAAAATATAATTCTTTATAATATATTGTTATTTTATATAATATTAACATTAAATAATAATATTAAGTTTTGATAATATTATAAATGTTTAATAGTTTTTATATTATATTATGTTATTTATTTATCATCATCAAGAAAAAAAAAAAAAGAGATTTCTATAGTTTTGAGATTCCTAAGAATATGAATATAACCTTGTTGGGTGGGATTTAGATAACCCCAAGATAGGGTAAAGTGAATCACATGGGATTGAGTTTCCCAAGAATCTAAAAATTAGAATTCTTATACTAAACGTGGGAATCTTGCAAATTCCACTCCCACTATCATGATTACTGCATACCAAACGCCCTTAAAAGCAAAGCTTCAGCACAAAAGGTCAATAATATGGCACCATGGCACCCAAAATTTACACCGCAAAGCCTGGACAAAAGCAAAAAAAATTTCCAAAATTCTTGAATTTTGTTGAATTGTCCACATTGCTCAATTTCTATAAATAAGATCCTTTGGGGCTTAATCGGTAGATTATTGGATGACTTTTTGGAGAGCTTTTTTAGAACACTTTAGGATTGGAGATTTAAGACAGATCAAGAGCAACCACGTTCAAAATTTCTTCATTCTTTTTTTTTTCTTTATTCTCTTTAAATTAGTTTTGTAATTGAACATGGATAATATGTTTATGATAATTTTTATGTTTTCAATTGTAGACTAATTTCTCTTGTTGGGCTACAAGAGTAGCCAAGGCAACAAAATGTTTGAATTCCATTATTTTCTTCAAAAGAATTTATTTTCTCTAAGAGCTTTTTATTCATGGTTGTTGTTAATATTAATGTTCTTAATGTATACAATATCTGGTCAATATTTGAATTGTTTTGAAGACCTAGATTGAAAACCCATAAGGCGATATCTAAGTATAGCTTGTAGTAAAATTAACCATAAGGTGCATGCGACATCGACTAATAGTGGTATGACTTGGGTAGTGGAATTCACATCGAACGATATTAAATTTATATGCTAGAGATATTTTAATATCCCCGCAAATAATATATAATAAATTAGGGTTTTTCATTCGATGAATAATTGATGATGTTAGTTAATAATTAGATCTGTCTTATTGAACTTGTTTGCTCTAGTACTTATATATTATTGAATTTCTTTTAATTTTGATTCCTTTTATTTTTATTCTTATTAGTTTTATTAATTTTTATTAGCTTGTCTTAATATAGTTTATTTAAATAAAATTAAGAATGTAATAATTTCAATAAATTCTAGTTTAATCCCCTTAGAAAATTATACTTGTTTATCATTTTATATTACTTAAGACGATTAGTGCACTTGAGAAATTACAAATCATTTCCCAATTCTAAACATTTCTGAGACAAGAAAGTTCTTCCAAGTTTCAACACATTCACAAGTTCCAAACTCTTTCCTACTCTCTCAAAGTAGGGACATTATAATGCACTTGGGAAATTACAAATCATTACCCAATTCTAAACATTTCTAAGACAAAAAAGTTCTTCCAAGTTTCAACACATTGACAAGTTCCAAACTCATTCTTGGTCTCTCAAAGTGGGGACATTATAATATCTTCTTGCAACAGGCAAGGCGACCCATCTTAGTCAAAATTTGCACATTCTACCAGATAGGGCTTCTCAACATTGTTTGGGTAGTAGAACGTACTCTCTTATTTCAATTTGGGCTATTTATCTTTTCATATTTGTTTTATGTTAATTTAAAAACTATACATTTTGTTTCCTATCTCATCAAATGTATACATTTAAATTCGATTTAACACACAAAACTATCTTCTACTTTAGTCAATAGTTTTAACCTTTAAAATGACCATATTATTTTAAGTAAAAGAGAAAAAAGAAATTAAAACTTTTAAAAAATAAGAAGAAAACAAGAGAAAGAAGAAATTAAAACTTTTAAAAAATAAGAAGAAAACAAAAATAAAAACACACAAAATACCCATTTTTAGGGTATTATATGTATTTTTTAAGTCAAAAACCTTAGCATAATTTTTTTAAGTTTTTAAAATATTTTTCTTTCAATTTCAGGGTATTTTGGACAATTTTTTAAGTCAAAATTAAAAATTAATCAAGAAATGTAAAAATTTATATATTAAATTTAATTTAAAGATATACATTTGATGAGATCATAAACTGAAAGTATATTGTTTGAATAAATTTAAAATACAAAATATACAAGAGAAAAATAACCATAGGACCTTTGTCTAATAAAGTTTCTCTTTCAATTTCTCTAGTGGTTCATGCCTTTATGATGGTAAAGAGTGATAAAGCCAGTCTTCCACTTCAGTAAGGATGGGTACACTTTCTTTTTAAGAACAAATAATATAAAAATATTTTTTAAGAACTACTAGATACATATTGAGAGTTTTATAATATAAAAAATACTCTACCGATAAAGCTGTCATGAAATGTTTGATTTTCTTTTTTCAAAAATTACAATACATACTGAGAGTTGTATATTATAAAAAATACCCTACCAATGCGACGCTGTCATGAAATGTTCAATTATTATTAGGGTGCTTGACATTATCAATTTCAAACTAAAAATTTTAGTCGCAATAATATAAAGCTCTCACATGTCATAACCAAAATAGTTCAAACCAATAATTTGAATCAACACTCCCAAACACCCTCATGACCATGTTGCATTTATTTCATTAATTTGAAACATAATTCAAATTTCTTGTTAAAACCAATAAACCAAAAGGGCTCTTGAGTTTTGAGTATATGATTCAGATTTATGTTTCCCTTGATTCTGTTATTGGATTCTAAGAGATATTTTATAAGAATATTTGACATTACTACCTCCTGAACTTATCGTAAATTTACAATTTACCCCCTAAACTTTTGATTTTTACATGTTACCCCCAAACCTGCAAAGTTATAACAAATCACCTTGAAAGATAATAATTTTAAATTTTTTACTAAAATTGACATATAATTAACACATAAATAGTTAATTTTTGACACAAATGATTATTTTTATATCATTTTTTTTAAATTTATTGTGATTAATATCTTTATGTTTTTATCAAGATAGAAAATTTTAAACTAACTTTATTTTGAATATAAATTTAGGTTATTTATATGATAAAAAAAAAAATAAAAAAAATCTTATTTATATGAAATCACATGTCAATGTTAGTTAAAAACTTAAAACTTCCATCAATGAGGGGTAATTTGCTATAAATTTACAAAAATATGGGTTAACTTGTCAAAATCAAAAGTTGATGGGCAAATTGCTGATATGCTAGAAGTTTAGAAAACAACAGTCCCAAATACTCATTTTCATAAAGATGGAAGTATCTTTGAAGGCGGTTTTGATATAGCTCTCTGATTACCGGACGTAGAGCTACTATTTTGCCTGTAAATTCTGCTACAAAAATAGTTGGCTTCAATTCTCGATTTCCCAAACTGGGGAGTTCTTTAGATACGTTTAACTGCATGTAATGACGCCTTCACATGCTTAATCGTCTGATTACTTTCTTCAAGAGTCGAGAGCAATTGATAAAGATCAAAAGAATTTAGGAGTCATTAGAAGCTAACAAGGCAACAACGATATCAAGCTCGTTGAATATACAATGTATATAAGGTATCAAGTGTATTATTTATGCAGTCTTTTACACGCAACATAGTTACAGATTTTTCATTAGTTATTTAAACGAGTATATTTATTTACCGCTTAAGAAAAACACTTACATAGAGGGCTCAGCGGGGCAGGACTGGTACGTGCGTCGCCTTAACTGAGAGTCCGGGGTAGGCTGCTGCAAGAAGATCCTTGTTGGATCATTGGGGTCAACATACCTGCATCATTGATAAAAGCATTTAATCAAACAATACTCCAATTATGACAACCTAGACAACCACATTTATACAGAAAAAGAATTCACGTACGCATGTCTTATCATCTCATCAACGGGAGTCTGCGCTGCTTGTAAAGGATCCGCGCGGGGCTCCAGCCTTGAATTGGCTTGTTGATAATGCTGGTTATATTGTCGGACAGAACCAATCAAGTTGAAGAAAAGAGGAACATAGGTACCACAACCCCCTTCCTTGAACAAAATCTTAAACAAGTGGGTGGAATAGAGAGCCCCAGGTTGATTTTCTGGAACCACCTGACGCAAGTCATTTTAAGATGATGAGCGAGTCTGATCAAAGTGAAAGTATATATATATATATATATTTTTTTGGTGTCCTATGTTTTTTTTTTTTGGTGTCCTAATAACTATTGTACTTACCGGCTCCACCTGACCAGAAATATTGTTGCAGAAAAAGATTGGTTGATTGAACTTTTCACCATGGACATAAAGCTGCATATATGGAAAGGAAAGTCTATATAAGAGCAATGCAATTAAATTTGCAATCAATAGTCATGGCAAAAGCATTTTGCCATGACTAACGAAGGCAAATTACGGAAGGGAAAAATGGCGAGCAAACAAGGATGTTCAATCATACATTTGAATTATAACATATATAAATACTTGTGTCAGTAAACAATGCAATGCAAGTATCTTATTGAAAAGTTCCTCTGTTCAAATTATACATAGACGTATTTAATGCATAGATGTACTACCTAGAAGACAATGACACGCATGAATTGTTCATTTATATATTGCGTGCATTTTCTCAAGCTAATATATGATCCATATCCTGTAGATTAACAGAACAAAACAAGAAAGTAGTCATAGATATAAATGTAAATAGCATTGAGGTGTTCTCTGCCCCCACCAACGGAAAAAAAAAAAAAAAAAAAAAGAGACTTTTCATCCATATTTAATGAGAAAGAATTCTAAGCCAAAACCAAGAAAAAGATATTACCCAAAAACCTAAACCAAAGCCTCATTGTCAACAGAAGAAAATGAATCTTAATCTTAATCTTAATCTTAACTATATAGAAGTGTTAATAAATACTGTTCAAGTATTGTTCCCCATTTAAACTTTTTTCTTTCGCTTCCAAATATATGAATAATGGTCTCTATAAATTTATTCTTTTTATTGCTCTATTAAATAAAATTTTTCAAACAAGCCCTTACTTAATTACTATTTTACTCATCTCTTACATACATATATATATATATATATTAATTAAATAAAAAAACATTTCTCTATTTTTTTCATGTTAAAGTAATTTTTATTCCAAATTTTTATGCTTAACCATTTCCTTTTCATTTGGCCCTTTTAATGATTATTTCTTTAAATACATATCTCAAACAAGTTTTATGCTTAAGTCTTTTTTTCCTCAAGTATAATGCACTTGTTAAAATAATCTTTCTCATATGTGACCATACTTATTTTTTCTTGTGATCTTCCTAAATAGAAAAAAAAAAAAAATCAACAAGTTGACTACACTCGTGCATTCTAACTAGAACCAAAATAAAATTAAAAAAAAAAAAGGAAGAGGCATCCTTTATGCTATAAGATTAATTCATAGTGAAAGTAAAGAGTGGACAAAGATGCCATCCAAGACAACCAAACCAGCATACAAGCTTAAACAAAAACAAGCAATTACCAATAATATGTAGTCGGAATTATCAAAGCAGCTACCGCAATATCAAACAAACTCATGAGAGTGGTACATACCAGGGGCATATCAAACGCAAAAAAGTCTCCAACAGGCTTATTTGCGACGAAGACCATGCGTACATTTGACAAGTAAATCGTTCCCTTTGCTTTAACATGACCCCCATGAGTTCTACAACAGAAGTACACAATTAGTTCAAAGACACGAACAGTTTGAAAAGTATACAACCGCTATTTGGCACATTATAAGTTTTTCCTTAGAGAGAGAGACTGCATGATGAAGGAAAAGTACACAGCCATCAGGTTCCTATTCACGAGTTTCCCTTTCTAAAATTTTCTAAGTTTTCAGATTTATTGAGTCCTAGTAGTAGTTAAATGATTAAAGTAGTAAGTATATATCATTATTCTTACAAACCAGAATTCATCAATACAACGTCGCATCTTTTTTTCTCTTCTTTCTAGAATGCAAGATACTATTACACGTTGATCCAATACATATAGTTTTATTGCTGTTTTTCTAGGACATTAAACCTTCATAACGCATCACAAAATCATCATTTAACCTTTCATCAAATTTGGAATTTCAACATAATTCAATAATAAGATCAAATCAAAAAAAAAAAAAAACTCTGCACAGAAACAAACTTGATTCAATCAAAACCGTGGAATTTATCATTCAAGCCCAAAACCGAGAATATGTGACACAATTCGACCTCTAATAGGATAAATATACGTTATCAATAAATCAATTAATAAAAGCTATATGAAAACCTAACAAAATCAAAAAAAAAAAAAAAAAATCCCTAATCCAACAAAAAAGCAATTCGGCATAATCAAGAACACAAATTATGCAGAAGACAACAATCAAATGCTGAAAAGTTGATGAAGAAAAGGCGTGGATTAAATCAGATTACTAACCCAGGGACTTTGTCGACCTCAAACTCAACGCCATCTCTGGCCAAAACAAACATCTCGTTGACGAAAGGAACCGGCATGCCATTGGGGAACAACTGAGGGTTGAGAGCCATTTTCGCGAGCGATGAAGAAGCAGTAGGTGAACTTGTTTGATTGGATTTGAATTCAGATGAATATAGTGGGCAAGAGAAGAGAGCCCTCTGTCAAGAACCGACAATGGCGATTCTATAAACTTCCGGAAGTTCCTGTGGTTGGGGGTGAGTTGGCTCTTTATTATTTTTGTTGCTTAGTCAATCGTGTAAATTTTTATTTTTTTTTAATTTTTTTTAAAAAATACAAAAGTATGATTTAAATTTAAAAAAATTGTTTTAATTTTACCTTTAATAGACTTTTTTAACTTAAAAACATAACAATAAGATAAAAATACTCTTAATTAAACCTAATTTATTTACGAAATATATGTTTTTTCTTAAAAAAAAAAATTTAAAATATATTTTAAAATTTAAAAAGTCATATAACTTAAGATCTTTTTTTGAAATTTGATGTTTTATTTGAAGATTTTTTATGTTTTTAATACACAAAATATTTTTTATAACTACTTAGAGGTAGTTATATTGTTTTGCCTATTTTTTTATTCATAAGGATAAAATTGAAATAAATTTTTAAAATTTTAAATATTCTTTTGTAGTTTATAAAAATAGAGAAACAAATTAAAAAATAATTAAAATTACGTGATACAGTTATGTGATTAACTCTCATTTTTTTATTTGAGTTAATTGACGAATGGTCTTTAGATTTACCCCAATTCCCATTTTAAGCCTTAACATTTAGAATTTCAACTTTTATTCTTAATCTATTACTTTATTTTAATTTTAGTCCATCCTTTTAGTTTAGTGTTTTTTTTTTAAATATCTCGCTTTTGGTTAGGCATTAAACATTTAACAAATTTTTTTTTAAAATGTTCCACTTTGGTCTTCTACTATATTTCCCTCCATTAGCAATGTGTTACTAGAAAGCAAAAATGAAGAAAATTTAAAGTGAAAAACTAAATACTATCATTTTGTTGTATGTAACTAAAGCTTAAATAATTTTATCATGCTGTTTGTTGCAGGTGTTTCAATTTTAAAATAATTAAGCTTATTTTTAATGCCAATATATTCTATATATACGCATACCCACACATATAGTAACCATAATATTTTCAACTGTATGATTATACAATACAATATATAAATATATATTACCATAATGCTTATTTTGTTATTTAAACTCATGATTATTCAATAATCCAATATTTGTATGGTAGTATTATATATTCAACTTACCTTTTTTAAAAAATATATATTTGCTATGAAAAGATTTTTTTTTTGTTTTAATTATATGTATCAAAATCGTTGTATTTTTTACTCACTCTAGATAGTATATCCCTAGTTCAATTTGCTTTTGGAAGTTTGATTTCTATGGTTTCAAAATGATTTTGGATTTTGTATTATGTGGAAATATCTCACCCGTTTGGTTCGCTGGTTTAAATTGAGTTGATTTGAACTTTTTTATTTGAACAGAAAATCCAAGTTGTGTAGTTTAAACAATAATATAAACTAAAGTTTGGATGTCCAGTTAAACTGTTAATTGGAAAATGAAATTCATACTAAGTTTGTATTTTGATGAGTCTTAAAAACTCTAGTTTGAAATATGAAATATTTATTTGATTAAAAAATAAATATCAAGCATGTAAAAAGAAGTTATTTTATTCAAAAATAAATATGAAACAATAGAGTTAAATAATAAATATAAATATAGAGGAGTGAAATTACTGTTCAATATCCTCTAAAAAATCACTGTTTAGAATTGGTTTAAAATTTTGAAAGGGAAATAAGATTTGAATTTTAAGTTAAGCAGTTTAGTACAATTCGAATTAAATATAGTGCCCAACACCAATTCAAACCATGATAGCTGCTCGGACTTTATATAACACTTATATATAATATTTAAAGTCGCCTAGATAATTATAAAATTTTCATGATATTCTAATGTATTTAGAATACATACACATAAATATAATAAAATTCAATTCATATGCTTTCAAGACATCTATTGTAACAAAAGACATGACATCTTTCGAACAAGCTTTGTCATAAATTCATTTGTTATAACTCCTTCAACATTTCAACCACAAACTAACAAGTGGCTTAGCTGTGCTCATTGTTAATAACATCGCGTGCTCAAGTATGTTGAGTATGTTGAGAAACATACTTCTAAACAACCAATTTCTCTCCCCCATAAAATCTTGAAACTTGCCTCCTCCAACCACAATGTTCAGCAACACAACTCAAAACATAGTAATCAGAATATGCAATTTACAATAACTTTTCTTTAAGAATTATAAAATCAAAATGTAAGGCCCACTTTTATTGGACCATCAAGTGTAAAAAAACACTTGTAAATGTTATATGGATTCTTGAAACAAAGAAATCTTTATTTCTTTTTAATGTGGGACTCTTGTAAGTTTACATTTTAAACTTATGTACATTCTAAACTTGTCGTATGTGCATAAACATAATAAATATAGTCAGAAATCAAAATTTATGCAAACAAGTGTCGAGCTTTGTGGCTGGACCAGGTGTATTATTTTTTAGTTAATGAGACAAACAAACTACTTATGTTTATTGAATTAAAATATGACTCTAATTTGTAAATATTCTACATATATTCTAAAATAATATCATTAAAATAATTACTATATAATTATATATGAAATATAATATCATTAAAATAATTATTACATAATCAAGGACTTTTTAAAAATATTTCTAAATATTGTCTCAGAGCATCTCCAATACAATACTAAATCGATGTGTTGATAATAAATTTAACATTTGAGTATAAAAAAAAACTCTCCAATGTGATGCTATTTTTAATACTAAATTTGTTGTATGCTAAACTTTGTAGCATATAGCGTATAACAAATTTAGGACTAATTTCTATTTGTTGGTAGCTTAACTTTTCTGCTTTAATAATTACAATATTTTTACTTTTTAATTGTTTTGATATTAAAATTTTACTTTTATAAGTTTCAAGGTTTAATAATTATAACAAAAGACAAATATGACATTAAATAACATTATGTATTGGATTATAAAATAAAATAATACATCAAATATGCCATTTTTATACTTTTTTTAGCAAATACAAGATTGGCACTGACATTTGCATTAGAGATGGTCCTAAATATTAAATTACAACAATAATTTGTTCATGTATTGTGTTTTTTTTTGGGAATTTTCATAAATGCCTATTTTAATATTCTTTTTATAAATCCTACATATGTTTATTTGTTGCACAACTTAACATGTCACATGAATGATAATGTGGCATAAGCTTTTTTAAGTATAGCATAAATAAACACAACTTTTGAAAGTATGACATAACATGTAATTTTCTCTAATTTTTTTTTCCTTTTTAGCACCTTAAGGGCCAAGACGTGGCCCTTAACAAGCTAGGGACTGGTCAGGCCCAGCACTAATCCATTAAATGTGTTGGACAAGCCCAACCTAATTGACATCTCTAGATAAGACATAAAGAGTTTTGTCTCTCATTTATGTTGTTGATGAGAATTTCTATTGTTTTCTTTCCTTTCCTTTTGTTTTTTGTTCTTTTTTTTTTTGGGTTTTTTTAGCTTCATAATTTATTTTATTCAACCCTTTAGTTAGTCAACAATAAGATAACGATTAGTAACTGTTGGAGGTTTGCTCAATGCTATCCCCGAAGACTGCCCCCGTAGCAGCTTGGCAACTGCGCTTGGCAAAATCATCAAGAAAACAATCCACAACTTCCTAAGCTCGGTTTTTCTTTTCAAGGTGCTCTATAGGGCCCCAATACCTGCGACATAAGGCATCACCTCTTTGGGAAGAACACATGCTCAGGTTGAACTATCAAAGCATGCAACCAAGCAATAACTTAACTCAGAAGGTCGACATTTGGCCTCATTTCCACCTTCAGAAGGAGACCAATCCTCCAATGCAGGCATGACACTTGTCACCTACTCCTTGACATTTCTTGATGTAACACATGGGTCATGGGTCAAACCATCTAACACTCAGTTAAAGTGGTAGCCTATAAATAGAGCACATTTGCTGCAGCTTAAGATAACGTGCTCTTTCCCAACTAACTTAGCTTCCATACTCTACCGAACAGGTACCTGACTTGAGTGTTGGAGAGCTTTTGGCCAGCACCACACTGATGCCCCTTACCTCTGTAGCGTCCCTCTTCTTGTTACAGGTTCACCTTGGTAGGCCAAGACGAGCAGGGAAGAGCCATATGAGCACCGTGCACAGCCGCACGTGGTGTTGACAAATAGCATTCCAAAGCTAGACCTCAACATTTTGGCCCTAAAAGGAGGGTGCCTATGCCTTTTTAGCATTCAAATTCAATAGCCACATTCGCCAGCATCCAAGCATGAAACCAGAGGAAATACTCGAGATGAGGGTGCCCAACAAGAAGGGTCACGTAATGCCCAGATCGAAACGAAAACCAAAACTAGAATAGACCTCGAGGAAGAGCCCGAGTAGTAAGATCCTGATCCGATAGCCAAGGTAGCATGGCCAAAGCAAAACAAGATAGAGAAGATCCAATTGCTCAAGACCCGATCCGAGGGTTGACCATCGCCATGTGATTACTCACCTAGCAAATGGCATAACAACAAGCTCAGCAGCAACCACCACCTGGAAGACCAGGTTGGAGGTTGAGTAGGGTAGAGGGGCGATTCCCAACATAAAGTGGACACCGAGCATACTAGACAAACCACCGAAGCTACTTGGTGAACAACAAACTAGTCCGGGAATGCCAGATTGGTCCTCGGGGATGTCGTGACCGATCCCCACAAGGCATCTAAGCATCAGTCTTCAACAGGCTTAGGGACCAAGGAGACCATCCTCCTTAGGACAGGTAAGATGAAAGAGGCAACAAGGTTGAGGACAGAGCCCAATATAGGATAAAACTACCCAAAGGTACTAATAGTCATCAGTTCTAAGACCTTCAATGACAAATAGACTAAATTTGAAACTACCGTTTCGGGGTAGACGAAGGTAGCATGCCTGTAACGCCCCTATATAGGGGTTAACAGTTTTTAAATAAATAAAATAAAAATAAGAAAATAAAGATAAAACATCAAAGTAATTTGCTTGGGACTTAAATAGAAACTTTCAAAATAAAAATAAAACATAAACAAATAAATAAACCACTGTTTAATGTAGCACCTTAAATTTTAATAATATACCACAGTCACCATCATCATTTCAACCCTTAACAAATCTTAATACAGTCACAGAAAGTAACAATTGATGCTTATATTATCATGCAGATCATTCTTTGTATTCGAAGCAATTCCAACGTAATATAATTATATAGCTTCCTCAACTGTTTTTCTTGTAACCATTTCACACTTAGTGAGTCCTGAAAAAATGAACTTAAAAAGGGAATGAGCGATAACATGCTCAGTAGGGAAAATCATTACTCACCTTAAGGTTTTATTCATTACCATATTAAAACTGCATGGTTAGTTAATTTACATCATATACCAGATTATGAGGTTTATTATGATCATATCTCGTGGATACCATAGTTAACCATTACCAAGTTTCACACTTATACATATATACAAATATTACAATTCATCATTATTCCTAGGTATCCACATTAAATAAAGTAACACTCCACTTATCAAAACCCAAATGGGCGTGTTTGGCCACCCACCAAACATTCCAAGGGTATTCTGGTGAGGAGACATCAAGCCCCAAGTCCTCACCAAGTTGATTCCTGTACAGTACATTCTGGGACTTTTGACCTAAGGAAGCATCATCACATTCCTCCTATTTTACCTTTTAGCGTAATCGTGCCCAAGGACGTAACCGCCACCATCTTCATGTCTCACCATTTCTCAATGTTTCATCATTATTTATAGAGTCAATTTTCCTAACCATGCTTTTCAACTTATAACAACATATGTTAATTCATTATGTTCCTCGTTAATCAATACAGGGCGAGTTCATGTCATAGTTTCATATGTGATTCTCATATAATAGCAGTTCAACATAGATACATATATCTTGTGGTAAACCTCACAAAAGATGAGTAATAGAATCCCTACCTTTCAAGCTTCTCAACAATCTTTTAATCTCAAAATTAATTAACGTTAGCTCCACACACCTTTGATCCTAAGCCGTGCATAAAGACAATTAAAACTAAAACACAACATATAACTACATCTATAAATGAATTAAGTGTAAATCTATATACTTTAGTCTCTAATAAGATTCATAAATCACTTAGGATGCTTTTAGAAAGGTTGTAAGACATTCAGGGATTAAAAGGTGAGCAAAGTTGGGTTCACTATCCACAATTAGCACATGGGTTATTGGGTGGTTTACTTAAGGTAGACGGATGGTATACTGCCACTGATAGGTTTACTAGTTTCCAACCCTAGAATTGAAAAATTCATAGAAAATAAAATATAACTCCGATTTAGGCTCATGATAGCTCGTTGGAAAGCTTAGAATGTCTACTTTTAAAATATGTAGAATTTACAAAATTCATTTCTATCTAATCCCAGAATTTCAAGAAAGAGATACTGCCCATAGAGATAATACAAGGTTTATGGAATGTTAAGTTTTTTTTAAACCCAAAGCATATTATTCTTATTCAAAATTCCAAAACCATTCCAAAAGAGGCAGCATGCATCATAATAAATATATTCTTATGAGTTTTATACTAAAATCATCATCAAACTATATCTCTAGCCTTTCTTGCAAATAATGAGAAAAACATGCATTAAATATAGAGAAAATACATACTAAAGCCAAGTTTGAATTAAAGAAAACCTACCTCAAAACTCCTTTGAAAAACACCAAAGTTTAGGTTACAAATCAAGCTTGAATTGATTCCAAAGCGGCTTCAAACATGGCTAGGAATTATAGTTACTTGGCTATAAAGAGAGTTTTATGCCTCGTGTCTTTAGTTAGAAATTAAAGTGAGAAAGGAGAGAATAAGAAACTAGAGAAGGAAGTTGTGATGGTTGAATAAATAGGCATCAAAATAATTGAGGAGCGGGAGATAATTGTAGATTTATGGGAAAAGTTGTAGGAAGAAATAAATGACCATTAAAAGAAAATATTATCAGGTCTCCCATGGAGACTTTTAGCAAATAATGCCAACATAATTAAGGGGACAAATGGGGGCAAATTGTGGAAGAGGATGAAGGAACCATTAAAAAGGTGGTTGAGAAAATATATCAATGTCTCCTGGTAGTTGAGGTGAATTAATTTTATGTCTCCAAATGAGAAGGAGGCTACTTAATTGAGCATTATGTAGTGGGACAAGGTTGGTAGAGGTGGGTGATAGGTAAATTTTGAATGTTTCCTATGGAGACTTGGTAAGAAATACTAAAGTGACATTTTATTCATATAATTTTTATAAAAAATCATACCCATTAAAATAACAGGTGTTTCAGCTCTCCTCCCCTTTAAAAATTTCATCCTCGAAATTTCAAATCTAATAATACTAATAAAAATCACAATTCAATTATGATATCCACTTCCGACTCTAAACCGCAAATGTTGTTTGTCTCTAAATGTGGTTGTTGCATCTCCTTTCATTTGCTTAGAGTATAAATCTCACTCTAAATACTAAATACTTAAACAAGAGTGTTTCTGACTTGATTCAAATTCACAACATCGTATTATTGTTTAACATTTTGATCATAAAACACACATGCTGATCATACCATTTTCCAGTCCTTCACTATCTTTGGACTGTGATTTACAATTACACTTAAGGAGATTGCTCGAGAAATTCTACATACTTCATCTTTGAATTCTTTTTTCCTTTCTGAGCAAAGAAAAGTCAAGAATGATTAACTTCATATTCCAACCAATAAACTAAAACATAATCATAAAATATATAACATAAACACTTTTATTCAAAACCATACATTAAACTTATTCATAGAGATATTAGTCGGAATCTCACAATTGTAGACAAACCCGACAGATTCTTCATTAAACAGCTATCTTCATGACACAAATATTCAACCCACATAATATACTCATATTTCCTATAGAATATCCCCACAGCTGACTTTGGTACTTCCACATAATATTAACAGAATATTACACATTACAAACATGATACGAATACGTTTCAAGAGTACAAGGCACTCCGTATACCAACTATCCATATCATGTATGTTTAGAGAATACAAAAACATTGATAAACAAAAGATCGAACCTTAAGTAGGATGCGTTTCGAGAGTATTAAGTACTCCATATCCAGCCATCCCAGAATTAGGCTTACTGAATCTAAAAGTTTTTAACAGCAAACCACAAGAAATGCAAAATGCAAGGTAAACGATTATTCGTGACACACATGCCTACATGCCATGAATAAAACCAAAAGATTACAGACTGAGATTTAAATCAATTGGCCGCTTCCAGCATTCCTCTTCCCGTCCAAGCTTGGATGTTGCAGTGTCAGACTCTGGATGGATGATTTGCATCTTATCTAACAATTCCTCGGCTGTTGAGGCAGTAACAAAGATTTGTCTCTTCGATTCTGCAATGATGTTTTCTTCCACAGCATAATCTAGAAATTTCAAAAGACCATCATAAAAACCATTTACATTCAGTAGTCCCAAGGGTTTGGAATGAAAGCCCAATAATTGTTCACAATCAATTACAAATATTTCCTTAAGAGTACCTAGACCACCGGATAATGCTATAAAAGCATCAGAATTATTGATTACGGCTTTAAAATTTCTAGGGATGCTCTTGACTCCTTTTTCCTTACCTATGGTTTCCTTATAAAGGTTTCCTTCAGCTAGAATATGAGACCAAATCCCTATAGCATCACTAGACTTAGCTGCTAGCGTCATATTTTCCATCATTTTCATACTACCACCCCCATAGGTTATGTTAATCTCCCTGCGTGCTAGGACTTGCCCTAAGTGTTTTGCAGCTTCTACATAGGCTTTATCTTTTCCAAGACTGGAACCACGAAAGACACACACATTCTTTAGTTTCTTGATGGACTGGGAGGTAGACATACTTAGTTTATATAAGTGATTGTTTATGTCTATTCCACTTAGACTTCGGGTTCAACATGAGGTTTTAAGGATGAAGAATACGTAAAAAGGACTAA
>CAMOHE010047511.1:7608-29667 GCA_946598075.1 Artocarpus hirsutus
ACTTTAAAAGTTAAGGTTGTCCATCACAAGTTACTACACAGCGGAAAAATATGTTTTTTTTTTTTTTTTTTTTTAATATATAAGTTCTTACCAAGGTTTGTTCCTTGGTCACATGCCCTCTCACCCACATGCTCAACCATTTGAGTTGGCCTTAAGTGGCACAATCAAAATCTATGTTGATGATTCAATTGTATGTCTTTAACTCTTTTAGCAACGAATTTTTTAGAGTTGAAAACCTTAAGTGACAACTTAACATTGCTAAAAGACTGATACTTTGAGACAAAAAATATGGTCTACTGTAGATGTTAGATCTTCAATTAAATTTAAACAAGTTAAAATCAAAATCCTAAACTATTTTGAGGTGATTTGGGCCCTCAAATCACTATTAATAGGTCATAAACAAGCTTCACAAACAAGATAAGTAAGCTGATTGTAGCAATATTGGATCTCAAAAATAGAAATTAAAAAAAAGTGTGGACAAGTAAAGATACCAAACACCAAATTCAGAGTGGTTCACTCTATAATTAAAGGTACATCCACTGTTGTTCTTCACTATTTGATGAACGGGGTGCAAAATACAAATGTTTGAATTAAAAAAAAGGAAAAAAGCTACAAAGGTATTTTTGAGGTTGTTCCTATAGAGTTTCAACCAAGAGAGAATTCAGATGCCTTTAATAGGTGCCTTCAACTTAAGGTAAAACTTTATCCTTAAGTCAATTATGAATATTCTATGGAGATATTACACATTATAATATGTTATATACAATAAACTTATTGGAGTTTCGTAATTTTATATAGTTTAAAAGTGCAACTCAAAGCTTTTAATGAAATAGATTAAGAGTTGACAAATATAAAATACACGCATCGGGCTCATGTTAATTTATACTTATAGAAGCTTAATCTATATATGTCACTAGGTTTCCTTTGCAAGCTCACAATATTCCCTGTAACAACATGATATTTTTTCTTACAAATTGATAACTTATGTTATTTATCAAATTAGCTAAAATGAAATAGATTGGATTTAATAATTCATGTTAGTTTATTGGTTGAATTAATTTTATGAATTAATTCAAGATAAACATGTTGAATTATTTAAATTAGATTTTATTTGTATGAAATTATCTGTATATGACTGTTTTAATAAAATAACTTCTCTATTGGGTTATTTGAATTAAAATTAAGGCTCCATACCTGGGTCAAATAAAGTAGGATTTATTCATTAGGTTCAATTTGAATAAATAGGATAAATCTCGGAAGCTAAAAACGCATCATAAAGTGTGCTGCCACGACGAACTGGTCGACTGGATCTAGTGTAGGCTGGTCGACCGGACCTGCCATGTCAGCAATCTGTGTGATTTACACATTTTAGTTAAAAAGTTGATCCAAACTCGAATTTTGAGGCCAAATCTGATAACGATTAGCCCATCCGACCTCTATATAAAGGGAACTATTTTTTATTGTTTCTTAGATTACTTGAGAAATTTAGAGAATAGTATTTTGCTAGGAAGACTCTAAAACTCCCACAAAGCTATTGTTTAACATCTCAAACCTTAACTCTTGGTTTTCTCAAGTGGTTGGAAGGAGAGGTCACCTAAGAAAAAATTAAACGACATGCAACCACCCACATTCCGATCATGGAAAGAGAATAGCAAGGAATACCAGTTGATTGAGGCTCTTCCAATTGATTTCTCTAGTTATAGTTCCTATAGTTTTTTGGTCTATTAAAAGGTATGAAAGATCTTTTATTAACTTATATACATAGCATGTCTAACTTGTTTTGAAAAAATGTTTTAATTAAAAATTTTTAAAATTCACTGCGTAATCGTATTCTAACAATTGGTATCAGAGCCATGGTTTAACGGAGTTTAACAAGCTTGTGGTCATGCTATGTACATATATTATGTGATCTTAATCGTTACTATGCTTGAATTATATTTTTTAGAGAATTGACAATTTAGGGTTTCTATATAACTATATGTTGTCGTGAGATTATATAGTGAATGTATATTAATTAATTATTATTGATTAGATTTCTATTTTATTTATTATATTAATTAATTAATTTTGCCAGTTATGGTTACTTAAAGGTTAGAATGTATATCTAGGTTTTTCATGTAATTAGATGGTGGTCTATCATCATTGTTTAGGATTTATTATTTTAATTTTGGTTTGTAAATTTGTATTAAAATAATTATTCAAAAAGAAGACGGATCTAGAAGATGGAATTGATTACTAGGCTATTTATTTTTCTATGTTTATAAAATTTTTGAGAGTTTTTTGAATTGCTATTAAAATTAATACTACAAAAATAATGAAAAAAAGACTTCTTAGATTCTAGACTATGATGGTGCGGTCGACTAGCAGATACATAGTGTGGTCGACCGTGAGGCAGGAGAAAGTTTTTTTCTATTATTTTTATGAGGTTTTTCTTTTGTAAAACAATTTTGAGAAAAACAAACGAGATTTTATGATAACTAGAGAATAAAATTCAATTTATATGACATTGAAATTGAAGACAAACATCACATAAGAATAATACCACTAGAAGATACTTGATGAAGAATCGATAAAATATTTCGATTAATTTTTGTAATTTTTATTTTCATTTTTCTAGAGTGAAACCATAATATTACGGCTATTTATTATATTGTTTGTAGTTTTGCTTGTTGCGTTGCTTGTTTTCATTATAATATGTTTTGTCATGTATATTGATAACATATCATGTAGAATAGGAAGTCCCGCTCATTAAAATTTGTTTATACATGTTAAAATAAAACCTTGTTTTCTAAAATATTGAGTAGGAGAAAGTTTTTGAAGAGAGGATCTTAGGCCTCCGTCGTTGTTCCATAGGTAACACATGGTGGTTTCGATCCCTAAGAAAGGATGCATCACGTACCAGGTTAGATCTCCAAGAGGATAATTTGCTTTAGCATGTTTTATTGTTGTTCATCCTAAGGTGTTGATTATAAACCATGGATAAAGTAGTTGAAATGATGGTTAAACACTCAAGATTAATTTTATTATTAACCTCTCCTAGGAGCTCTATTAATAAAGTTAATGGCCAAAGAAAGCAATTATTAGTATATGCTAGATCAAACAGGACTTGAATGGCATATATTAATCAGAGGGGATTCGAGTTCCTAATTGAATTTAGCAAGTCTCCCCTAGACGGCTTGTTGAATTCTGAGTTAGCAATTATCATTGTAAGGTTGTGATTTTTTCAAGGTTTTGACATATAAACACATTGTATGCTTATTTGTTTGTATTATCTTACTACATTGTTATTGAATATTCACTTATGTTCGATATATGAATCTTTATTACAAATCAAAATTTCTAAAAACATTTTATCTTTGATACTTGATAAAAACCCTTTAATTGGAAAAAACTATAATGATTGGAAACGAAACCTAAATATCGTCTTGTTCTTTGAGAAACTAAAATTTGTGCTAGCCACACTGTGTTCTCCTACGCTTACCGTCGAATTGACTAATGAACAAATCCAAGCTATAATCGTCGGAAGGATGTTGATGATCAAGACTGTTGCTATATCATGGCTAGCATGAATAATGTGCTACAGGCTCAACATGAAGATCATGAGATTGGTTGTTAGATCATAGATAATCTTAAGGACATGTTCAGGACAAGCCTTGACAAGTGGGAATGGGCTCTTTAGAAGCTTCTTAACTACAAGCAAAAACTAGGGACATTTGTGAAGGATCACATAATGTTGGTCATGAGTTACCTCACCGAGGCTCAAACCTATGGAGCCGATATTAATGTTGAGTCATAGTTGTCTATGGTTTTTAAGACTCTTTCTAAGAAATTCATTCCATTTAGAGCTTTGTATAAATTAAGCAATAGACAAAATGTGACTTTGACCGAGTTGATAAAGCAGTTGTAGAGGTTTGAAAACTTTATCAAGAAAGCTCCGGCTGATGGTGAGGTAAACTTGGCAGTTGCATCTGGTTCCAATTCCAATTGTAGGAATGGAAAGAAATAAAAGACCAAAACAAGGAAGTCTTCTATTCCAACAAAAGGCAAGGATAAGGTTGAGACTTGTTTAGTTGAAGGATCAAGTGATATTTGGGTCTTAAATTCTAGAGTAACTAGTCTTGTTTATGCTGCAGGAGCACTTCACGTTATAGATGGGCAATAAATCCTTAGTTTTGGCTGAAGCAGTTGGAGACATCCATCTTTATTTTGATAGTTATAGGATTGTTTTTATATTCTTAAACATTAATTTCTATCATTTGTTTACTTAAGGATTCTTATTCAATTTCTTTAAATAATAAAGTTGTAATTCGTAACAACAAATCTTTGTATCTATACTAGATGGATGCAAAACAACCTATATTTTATCAAACTTAAGATGGACTCACTATTGAACACTGAGAGAAATGTAACTCTAAAAGACTTAAAACTTCTCACTCTAATAAGACTTATCTTTGGCACTTGCGCTTAGGTCAAATTGGCCTGAATAGGATTCAAATGTTAGTATGGGATGGACCTTTATGTCATGTAGAGGTGAAATCTATACCATAATGTGAATCTTGTTTAGAGGGCTAAATGACCAAAAGCCATTGGGGTTTAAGGGCAATCGAGCTAAAAGGGTTCTAGAACTTGTGCATAATGATATATGTGGTCTCACGAACATTAAGGCACGAGGAAGGTATGAGTATTTTGTCATTGTAATTAATTATTACTCGAGATATGGATATGTCTACCTAATGCATCATAAGGGCAAAACTGCTGACAAGTTCAAGAAGTTTCGAGCGAAACAGAGAAGCAATTAAGTAAACCTACATAAACACTTCAATCTGATTGATGTGGAGAGTACCTCTCTGATAAGTTCTTAGGACACTTAGTAGAGATCAGATTCTATCCCATTTGACTAGGCCACGCACTCCATGGTAGAATAGCGTGGCTGAGAAGGAATAGGACTTTGTTAGATATGGTTAGGTCCATGATGAGTTATTCGACGTTATCATTATCTTTTTAGGGATATACACTACAAAACGCATGTTATTTTTTGAACAATATGCCTTTAAAATTGGTTCCTAAAACTTCTCATGAGTTATGGATAGGTAGGAAAACATCCTTAAATCATATTCGTATATGAGGATGTCCTACTCATGTCTTGGATAAGGAAGCAAATAAGTTAGAAGCACGTTTGAAAGTGCGTGTATTTGTAAGATATCCAAAAAGCACAAAAAGTGGTTATTTTTATAACCCAAAAGAAAATAAAGTCATGGCTTTTACTAAAGCAACTTTCCTTGAGGAAAGCTACATGAACTACTTTAAGCCTCGGTAGTAAAGTGGTACTCGAGGAGATGGCAAGTGATTTGATCACTCCATTAGTTTAGGTGGAAACCAATCCAATCAATGTGAAAAACCGACAAAACAATAACCTAGGTAGCTTCAATGCAATGGGAGGATTGGACATCAACCTAAGAGGTATATATTCGATGGTGAAGCTTATTTGGCTGAACCAGTTAAACATGATAGAGATCCTTATACTTAGAAAGAGGCTATAGAGGATGTTAATTCAAAGCTCTAGACAAAAGCTATAAACACTGAGATGAAATCTATAGAGACTAATCAAGTCTGGGAGTTGGTGGACCTTCCCAAAGGGGTAAAACCCATAGGGTGTAGGTGGGTTTACAAGAGGAAGAGAGGTGCAAATGAGAAAATCAAAACCTATAAGACTAGACTAGTAGCAAAGGAATACACACAAAAGAAAAGAATCGATTAGGAGGAAACCTTTTCGCTTGTAGCCATGCTTAAGTCTATCTATATTTTTTTATGCATTGCTACCGTTCTCAATTACGAGATTTAGCAAATGGATGTCAAGACATAATTTTTAAATGGCTATCTTGATGAGACCATATATATGGTACTTCCAAATGGGTTCAAAGCTAAAGGTCAAGAGAATAAGGCTTGTAAGCTATTAAAGTCTATTTATAGACTTAAACAAACTTCCCGTTCTTGGAACATGAAATTTGATCAAGTGATCAAGACTTGTGGGTTCAAACAAAACATGGATGACCATGTATTTGCAAACACATTAAGGATGAGGAGATGATTTTTTTACTACTCTATGTAGATGACATTCTGCTTATTGGCAATGACATTAGGGTGTTGTCATTAGTAAAATTATGGTTGACTAAGTAGTTTGACATGAAGGACTTGGTGAAGTTAATTATGTTCTAAGTTTTTTTAATCTTTCAAGATAAGAAGAACAAAATGATAGCTTTATACTGAGCTACCTATATAGACAAGATTCTTGAGAAGTATGCAATACATAATTCCAAGAAAGGTAGGCGACCATCTAGGTTTGGAATTATTCTTTCCAAAAGAGACGGTCCAAAGACTGATGAGGAAACAAAATACATGAGATTGACTTTAGGATCTGAGATTGATCACCCACTGTTAATAGATTTCTATTGGATCCAAGACCAAACCATTGGGTTGTAGTCAAGCATATTTTCAATCACATGAGAAGGACTAGAGATTATATGCCAGTGTATGCGAGTGAGGATCTAATATATCTTGGATACACTGATTCAGATTTTCAATCCTATCTATATACAAGAAATCGACTTTATGATTTGTGTTTACTTTGTGAGGAAGTGTCATTGTTTGAAAAGTGTCAAGCAAGATGGTACTTTAGATTCAATAATGGAGGCTAAGTATATGGTAGCTAGTGAAACTTTAAAAGAAGTTGTGTGGCTTAGCAAGTTTCTTGGAGATCTTAAGGTAGTTCCTAGTATGGGTAAGCCGATAACGTTGTACTGTGATAACACAATAGCGAAAGCAAATGTTAAGGAACCAAGATTTCACAAGAAAAGTAAACATATATATTAGAAGTATCATATGATAAAAGACTTCATAGAGAATGGATATGTTGCAGTATGTAAGATCGTATCCGAGGACAATATTGCTAATCCTTTCACAATGACACTACCAACGAGGGCTTTCGAGAAGCACGTAGAGGCTATGGGAATGGATAAAATGTCACATTTACTCACTTAGGGCAAGTGGGAGATTTTTAGACTAGTTGCCCTAAGGATTAAATGATGCAATAGTTTTTCAGAGACATGTAGTCAGTAAAAGAGTTTATTATTTATTTTCATGTATTAAATGTTGTCTGCTTTATGTTCATTTATATTAAATATATAATAAGCAAACGAAATTCTAAGACTGTCGGTCTAAACTTTTAAGATCGTGCATATGATGGACAAATTATGCGGAAGACATGAATCTTAAAGATGATAATCTAAGTGATAAGATCCGTAATCGAGGGAATGAAGTTGGGCTCTTTATTCATATTAAGATTGTTATGTTATTTACATCCCTAATGAAAATGATTGGTCTTGGTCATCGAAGTTGGACTCTACAAGTAGAAACATTGGTATATTGTCATAAGTGACGATAAATTTGATCGGGACAAAAAGTTAAATTGATTTGATTAATAATTTTGTTTGTTTAAATCAATTCGTTTTAGACAATCATATATGTTATATCTTAAATGAATTAATGGGTTCATATTCTTGACTTATGTCCTTTGATGTATTAAAGCTTGACATCCTAAATTAGATGAAGTTACATATACCAGTATGTTCGAGACATGACTCTAGATTAACGTAGACTTGTTATTCATAGATATAGAATCTATGGCACTTTTGTAGAGTTAATTATATTCCCTTATAGGCATTATCTTGTAATTGAAAACTAAAGCGCACAAATATTTGAATCCATATGTGTAATTGAATGGTATATTATTTGTTATTAGTTATGAATAGTAAATATTCCAATGGTAAGATAATGAAACATAAGATGAAAATAATCAAGAAGGTAAAATCGAATTTATCCTTAAGTCGATTATGAATATCCTATGGGGATGTTGTACATTATCATATGTCATGGACAATAGATTTATTGGAGTTTAGTAATTTTATATAGTTTAAGAGTGCAGCTCAAGGTTTTTAGTGGAATAGCTTTAGAGTTGATAATTATAAAATATACGTATTGGGGATATATTATTTTATAATTATAGGAGCTTGATCTATATATGTCCATCAGGTCTCCTTTGCCAGCTCATAATATTTTTCATAATGATACAACATGTTTTTTTCCTATAGATTGATAACTTATATTATTTATTAGATTGGCTAAAATTTGATAGATTGGATTTAATAATTCATGTTAGTTTATTAGTTAAATTAATTTTATGAATTTATTCAAGATAAACATGTTGAATTATTTAAAATAGATTTTATTTGTATGGGATTATCTATATATTACTTTTTTAATAAGATAAATTCTCTGTTTGATTATTTCAATTAAAATTGAGGCTATATAAAAGATACCCGGGTTAAATAAAATAAGATTTATCCATTAGGTTTGGTTTGAATCAATGGGATAAATCTCAAGAGCTAAAAATGCATTGTGGGGGTGTTGCCACGATGTATCGGTCGATCGAATCTTATGTAGGCCAGTCGACTAGACCTGCCATGTCAGTAATCCATGTGCTTTACGTGTATTACTTAGAAAATTGATCCAAACTCTAATTTTGAGGCCAAATCTGATAAAGACTAGCCTCAATCTGACCTCTATATAAAGGGAACTATTTTATATTGTTTCTTAGATCACTTGAGAAATTTAGAAAAGAGTATTTCTAGGAAGACTTTGAAACTCCCACAAAAATATTATTTAACATCTCGAACCTTAGCTCTTAGTTTTCTCAAGTGGTTGGAATGAGAGGTCACTTGAGGAAAAACTAAACAACGCACGACCAGCTGCTTTTTAATCGTGGAAAGAGAATAGCAAGAAAAACTATTTGGTTAAGGCTCTTCTAGTAGATTTTTCTAGTTGCAGTTCCTATTGTTTTTAGTTCTAACAACTATGGAAGATCTTTTATTAATTTATATATAAGAAAACATTTTAATTAAAAATTTTTAAAATCAACTATGTAATCGTTTTCCAACACTATCTCTAAAAATCTAATAATAATCAAACTCCTTTCCAATAGCAGGTCATTCCATACATGTCTAAACACCTAACATCCAACACAGAATTAGGGTGCCTCTAGAGACGGACATAGAAGCCCTCTAAAGGTGTACATAAAGCGCCTTTAGAAGCTGGTCTAACACGATTATTACCTCAATGTTAACTATAAAATAATGGTGTTTTTTTTTTTTTTTGTCTTTTTTGCTATAGTTAAAGGTTGAAGGCTTGGGACTTTAATTGTTGGGCAACCAAGGGTAAGAGCAAACGTCATGATGCTACATCATCCAATGACAATAGGGGAATACTGATGATGACACGACTCTACCTTGAACCTTAACAGCGAGACTCTTGTCATTGCTAAAAAAGTTAACAACAAATTTTCAACGAGGACTAACGTTGTTGCTAAATGATTTTGGATAACAACATTGAGCTTTCTTTGCAACGGCCAATTGTCATCGCTAAAATTTTAGTAGTGTAACTTAAGGTATAAAATATGTTAGACTATGAGTTGGTTTGGCTAAGCAGCTTAAGCTTATTGAGTAACTACCTAGGCTAATTTATGGCCTATTTTTATTTTAAAGAATGGCGGTGGAGAAATCTAAAATGACAGCAAAGAAAATCTAGAAAACAATGTCGTGTTTGAGGCATAAAGGATTACTATCCTTAAGGTTTTATTTTCCCCCACTGCAATAGTTTGCTAATGAGATTTTAGTGGAAAATTACCCTCAATGTATAATAAACCATAAATTCAATAACCTACAATATACTTGAATTTTAGAACAAGATAAGACACTAAAAATCTGGAGGATTTCTTTATAGCCAAAACATGTCCATTTATTGACGGATACAATTGTTGTAACTTATGTAACCTTAGTAAACGGTTTCTTTTCATATATAGACATATCTATTACAATAAACATGTTCGTTAATTACAAACATCTACTTCCAAATGAAGGATCGTAGCTATTTAAAGCAATGGTTTGGATTAAACTGAAAATCTCACATTTAACAATATCAAGAAATGTAGGCCGGCACTACGACTTCAGCCTTTCGGCATCGCGGCTCACAACTTTCTAGAATTAGTGAATCCTGAAAATCGAGCCAGCGCCATAACTCTGGGTCCTATGTGGCACTAAGGCCTTGTCCTGCAGTACTGAGACCTGAATAGTGGGTGTTGGGGTGCTGAGTTCTCTGCCCCAAGTATCAGTTATTTTGTTTACACCACCATGGTGCCACAAGACCAATGCTACGACGCTAACGTTGATTAACATTTACTTAAAATTTCTTTGTTTTCTAATTCCATATATGACACTTATTTTTCATCATCTAAGAGATCTATATCAATGTCTCCAATATTCTATTCATAAAAAAAAAATAAATGAAGGTGTAAGCAAGTTTAAACTTCAATGATTTTTTTTTAGACATCAATGAGATTTTTTGTTTTTGATTCTATTTTTGATGCGTTTGGTTCTAATTGTATTGCTTAATGTCCAATATAAATAAAAGCATGAAAAATTGCCATCAAATTATAAAATATAAAACAACACTAAGAATCTAGGCAACCATTGGTAGATCAGCCTCAATATATTCTTCAAACAATTATAGCCAATACAGAAAAATTGTGGCTAAACTAATATGAACTTTATCATCAACAAAATTTTAAAAAAAAAACTAATTTGTGCGTTTATTTGTGAAAACTATGTGTAATTCGTTGTTAAAATATCTTAATCTTCAGGTCTCTTTGAGCAATTAACAGGCTGCATTTTGATCTAATTGACAATTCAATTTTATATTGTATTAAACTCATATTATTCTCTTTTCATCTTTTTCCTTTAATAAAGACATACAAACGCATCTTTCCCCCTCACTGCATATGGATTCCTTCCTTTTCAAAAATAAATATCGTTTTTCTTTTCAGTATTTATTGGCACTAGAAAATAATAATTTTTGAAAAAGACCATAACCAATCCATTTATTCTCATAAAAACAAAAGAAAAAAAAAAAGCAATCAAATGATGTATGAATTTCTAGCAGCTATGTTCATAGGCATGTTACTTTGTTTAAACTAGTTTCGTCCTGCGGAGCAAAAATTGTTGTTCATAGGGGCTAATAATTATAAGAAAAATTTAATTAAAATCAGTATATATTAATATACTACAATTGTCTCCGTCGGATTTTCATGCTTTGAATGAAATTTTTTCCCTCTAATTGAATATGTTAACAATAACCTATTCTTCAAAATATAGTAGTAATGTAACAACAATTTAATAGCTTAAATCTCTTAACATATTCAACTATGCATCACTGTAATTCATTAAAAATAACAACATAAATGAGAAAAAAAATAGAAACAAAAGTATAAGAAAATTATCAACTAAAAGAGGACAGTGTGTCTTTCGTAGCAATAAAATTGAGAAAACCTTTTTTTCCCTTCACTCTATTTTTTTTTTATTTTATTCAACTCTTGGCTGAATTGCTCATATGGCATAAGCAGTGGGGCTTTCTTTTCTTCTTTTCTCCACCTGAGTCTCTGATATTGCAATGGTAGATAAAAGATGGTACAGGAGTCAGAGAAAGGTAAGTTTTTTCTCTTCTTTTTTTTTATTCTGTTTCTAAAATAAAGGCTTGTAATGCCATTGAGCCCACTTATTCGGCTATTAAACAAAGATTGAGTCCTTTTTTTCTTTCATTTCAATCAATTGGCTGGGGCTTTGGACTTGGAGGCCGATATGTCAGGGGGGTTACTCTTAAACAATGCAAAGGATACGTGCATACATACATACATATATATATATATATATATATATATAATATTTTAAAAGGGGAAAAAAAAAGTGAGTGGGGCTTAACCTATGTTCTCTTCGTGTTTGCTTCACTCCTAATCGACCCAAGTAGTTTGCTATTGGAGTAAATAAAGTTGATTATCAGGTATGAGATCCAAGTGTACTATAGTATTTTGGCATTACCCTATTTTGCCGTCGCAGTAATGTCAATCTCTATAATTGATGAAAACATGACATATCTATATATTTGTTAATATTATGATGGATAACTCTCATTCCTTAACAGTTTGATAAGTTTGATATTCATCAACTTCGGTTAAATAGTAAGACTCTTTTTTAATATGATGTGATTCGAAGTTAATTTAATATAGTAAAACCATATGCTATATATCTAGTGGGGTATGAAAATATATAACTTTCTAGTGAGACAAAATTTTAGATTGTAGAATTGTACTTGAAAATAAAAAAATATTACAAATAACTTAATTTGATAAAATTTTAACGGTTAAAAGTGTGAAGGTATTTTTTATACCTCAAAATGGTCCCAATTTCATATGACAAATAATTGGAAAATAACGGCACGTACTTAATAGTACACCAAAATAAATGATAAAATAATACAATTGAAAGATTGGCTTTCATACGTACAACACATGCTTTCAAAACTGAAAGAAAAATTGGTCAGAACTCCAGCTCACTGGCAAAAAAAGCGAAGCTTCCATATTTATTTTCATTTTTTATTTTTATTATTTTTATTTTTTAGAGAAAAGTAACTCCATTGATTGATACCACCGACTTGCCAAAGCTAGTTTTTAATCTCTCTTATTAGCATAATTTTCATATTGTGGTGAATACAGGCAAAAACAAAACAAGGAAACCAACTTTTATTTATTATTATTGTTTTTTTATGAAGTCAAGGAAAATATATATATATATATATATATATATGTATATGTATATTGCTCTGATCAAGCAAAATTATTAAACCTTGACTAAGATAAAAATGGCATTTATAATTTTCACATATTCTTTTTTTATTCAACGATAAATAAAATAAATAAATAAATATTGTTACCAAGAGATGCATGATCTTAAGTTAAAACCTTAAATACTTTGTCGGTGGCTGACAAATGTGTCACACGCTAAGAAGCATATTTTACAAGAAAAAAAAAAAAAAAGAAAGAGGAAAATTTGACGAATCATAAATCTACCGTTAGCTATCTGTTTTCCCATATTTTTTCCCTTTTCGGCCGAAACATCTATTCAGAGCTTTTCTCTCGCTTTAATTGAAGCTTACTTGCTTTGAGAAAAGAAACCATTTAAGCAAAACTTCCCACGTGAAATCTTCCTGAGATTTCTCTTTCAGACCCCCATTTTTTTTCCTCATCCCCAATAATAAAAGATAATATAATAAGCTTTTGTTATTATTTATTATTAGTAATAATTAATTACTGCTGGAAATTATAAGTCCTAGATTTGGATCTTTCTTCGGACGGGGAAAAGTGTGCCGACGAAACTCGTCGACTGTCTTCGAAAAATTTTTACAAATTTGTGAGTTTTTGTTTTTCCAACTTTGTCAAACTCAAATGCGCGTTGAACGTGGATCACGAGTTATGGTGAGTTTTCTACTGATTAACAGGAATGGCTGGCATTGGCTCGAACTAGATTTACCATATATCTCTAAGATATTCCCTTTTCCTATTTCGTTAGTCAATGCGGTTCTTATTGTTACAGCGTAAAGCTCTCACATGCCGCAGTGTAAAACAAAAGTAGGTTATAGTGTAAATCTATCACATATTATAGTAAATTCGTACTAAATTTTGGTTCTAACTATATTGCCAAACACACTCGTAGTAAGTTTGTTACTTGTATGGTAATACTCGTATTTTCAACGGAAAATTATAATAGTACTCATATATTATAACATTTATATTTATACAATTTATTATCGGCATGTAAAGGTAATTTAAAATTGGTTACTATTTTTCTGCTAAAATCAATTTCTTAACAGATCACCAATTACTTAAATACAGAAGACAATAAAAGGGCTAATAATTATTCTTGTTCTATAATCACATAAATTCTTGTAGGATTTTATACATAATTGTTAATTAACACCATATTTTACGATTAGTGACTTCTACTTTTTCTTTTTTTTTAAGAATATTGAGGTCATTTTGTCTTCTATTGTGGAAATTTAGGGGCCATCAATAAACTACAATAAGCCCTCACCAAATTCTTATTCATACAACCGTAGCACCACATCCACATAGTTTATTGACCGGACATAAATTTAAAAATAAGACTTTAAATTATCAAATCTTGAATGATATTCTACACATTTTTTTTAAGAAAAATGGCATTCTAATTTTAACTGCTGCAACCCGTTGATTGTTCTTGTTGCATTTTTAATATGCCCTGCTTAATTACATGTTTATCAGGAAAAGTTGACAGAAAGCACTAGAGTTACCGTTGGTACTAGTCCATACAGACATTACTCATGTAATACACTATCATATTATATAACAACAAAGTGTTTCCAAACCAAATCAACAATGATTATCACCTAAAAAAAAAGGTAAATACATTTCAGCAACTAGATCTTTATTTTTCCCCCCTGCTTTCCGCCACAATGGATTTTGGCCATGGTGGTAGCATTGTAATAGCATTGACAAACAGGGTCCATATATTATTGGCTTCATTTCTAATTTATTCTCTCTCTCTCTCTTTTTTTTTTAGAATTATTTTTCGTTCGCCACTTTCCATCTGTAAGACAGAGAAGCCGAGTTATGATTTTATGAATAAGATGAATATTATAAAAAAACAAAAATAAATTAGAAAAACAAAAAAAAAAAAAGAAAGAAAGTAGTCTCCAACCATCACCAACCTGTCTCTCTCCTCCTCTCTTTCTCTCTCTTAATTTCCTTTATATTAATCTCTCTACGCTCTTCTCAACTTCAGGGCTCGATCTTACCTCATCAGCTCTCTCTATCTCTCTCTCTCTCACACAGAACACGAAAAACACAATCCAAAATCTTTAAGCCCAAAACTCAAAAAAAAAAAAAAAAAAAGAAATTACAAAACTTGAATCATATTGATATAATTCTCTCCAATGGCGTCACCGCCTGATACAAGTAAAACCATGAAGCTGGAGAGATACAACAGCTATCTCCGGAGAGATAACAGCACAAAGCTCCTCAACGCCTCTTCTAAACTTCTCTTCCGTGCCACTCTCTTAATTGCCCTTGTCTTCATCCTCTTCTTCACTCTCAACTGCCCTCCTCTCACCTCCGACCACCCCCACAACAACAGTTTCCACCACCACAACTTCCTCTCCTCCGCCTTCTACGGCGGCGGCGCCTCCTGGGAGAAGCAAGTCCGCCACTCCTCCACACCCCGCCGCCAGAATGGCTTCTCCGTCCTCGTCACCGGCGCCGCCGGCTTTGTCGGCTCCCACTGCTCCCTCGCCTTAAAGAAGCGAGGCGACGGCGTCCTTGGACTTGACAACTTCAACAGCTACTACGACCCGTCGCTGAAGCGGGCCCGTCAGGTAACAGAATTAATAAAATCTGTTTTAATGTTCTTTTGTGTTTATTTTTTATTTATTTATAAATGACGCTAAGTTCGGATTTATTTTACCATTTATATCAGGCGCTTCTTTCGAAGCACCAGATCTTCGTCGTGGACGGAGACCTCAACGACGGCCCGCTTCTCTCCAAGCTCTTCGATGTCGTCCCTTTCACTCACGTCCTCCACCTTGCAGCCCAGGCCGGCGTCCGGTACGCAATGCAGAACCCCCAATCCTACGTCCGGTCAAACATCGCCGGTTTCGTCAACCTTCTAGAAGTTACCAAAGCCGCCAACCCCCAGCCCGCCATAGTCTGGGCCTCCTCTAGCTCCGTCTATGGCCTCAACACCGAAAACCCCTTCTCCGAGCTCCACCGCACCGACCAGCCGGCCAGCCTCTACGCCGCCACGAAGAAGGCTGGCGAGGAAATCGCGCACACATACAACCACATCTACGGACTCTCTCTCACCGGATTGCGATTCTTCACCGTCTATGGCCCGTGGGGGAGACCAGACATGGCGTACTTCTTCTTCACCAAGGACATCTTGCAAGGAAAGGCCATTGATATATACAAGACACAGGATGACAAGGAAGTGGCACGTGACTTCACGTACATCGACGACGTCGTGAAGGGGTGTTTGGGGGCGCTGGACACGGCGGAGAAGAGCACCGGAAGCGGAGGGAAGAAGAGGGGGCAGGCGCAATTGAGGGTCTACAACCTCGGAAACACGTCGCCAGTTCCGGTTGGGAAACTTGTCGGGATACTGGAGAGCTTGCTGAACACCAAGGCCAAGAAGCACTTGATCAGAATGCCTCGAAACGGCGACGTTCCATACACGCACGCGAACGTCAGCCTGGCGAATCGGGATTTTGGGTACAAGCCGACCACGGATTTGTCGACCGGATTGAGGAAGTTCGTCAAGTGGTACGTCAGTTATTATGGGATTCAGAAGAGGGTAAACAAGGGAAACGATGACCGTCGCGAGGAATCCGCTTGATTATAAATAATTATTTTTCTTTTCTTTTCTTTTCTTTTTTTAATATTTATGATCATGGGCTTTTTTTTTTTTGGGGTTTAAGTTATTTGTTGTGGTCCTGTGGATCAAAATTGCTACTTCCAAGCCGTTCCTCGTTGTTGTTGTTGTTGTTGTTGTAGAATATAGATATAAACTGGGTACAGAACAAGATGAAAGAAGAAGAAGAAGATAAATGTGAATGAAGAAAGAAAAACAATTGTGATAAAAATGGGAGATGGTAAGAAGGGTGTAGATCTGTGGATTGGGTGGGGAGAAGTTGTAATAATAAATTTTTGGTGGGGTCTGCTAGAAAGGATGTGGATCTCAACCATTGGATTGATATTAAAAAAAAGAAAAAAAATTGTAATTGAACAGCAGTCAATCGGATGAGAACAGAAGAATCTTCTTTGCCTTTTATCTTCTCCTTCTATTTTTATTTTCATTTATTCATCATCATTATTATTATTATTATTATTTGGGGGTTTCACTCACTCATTTATATTTCTTTGCTTTTGTGGTCTTTTGTTTTTTCTTTGCGCATAATTAGTGTGCTTTCTGGGCCTAGCAAGTTGGAGTAAGGATATGTTAGATTTTGCTTTTGAAGATGCTTTTTTCTTTTTTCTTTTTTCTTTTTTCTTTTTTCTCTTTTCTTCATGAATTGAAAGTGGGGTTCTAAGGATGTCTCCAATATTTGTGAGCCAAAAGGTTAGCCCTTTTTGGCCTAAAGGGTAGAAATATATTCTCATACAAGTGGTCACCAAGGATAATGCTCTACTTGAATTTGATACATTATTATACGTATAGAAAGTGAATAACTGAATTAAATTGATGCAGTGTAAATCAAAAGCCTGCTACCATGTTTCTTTAGTCAAATTGGCTGAAAGCTAATTCTATAATATGTAATCATTGGAGGAATCAATTTGGGCAATAATTTCTGTCTACAAAAAGGAGGGTGAAAAATGGAGAAAAAATATTTGTTTATAAAAAGAGTATATGTTTATGTATCTAAATTGATTGGCAAAGTCCCCAACAACATTTTTTTTATCTTAGAGAAAAAAGAAAGTAAGGGAGAATTAATTTATCTTTAATTTTAAAATAAAGAAGAAGAAGAAGAGGGGAGAACATAAATAATGAAACGGTGCTGGAAGTCTCTGCAAATGGCAAATGGTGCAAATGACAAATATATATATATATATATAATTGCTCATATTAAAATTGCTCATGATTTAGACAATTGCGTCCAATTAACTCTATTTGTTTATTGATGACATGGGCCGTCAAAACTTTTATTATTGGCTGTCCCAGTTATTTGGCCATGAAGCTTTCACATTTATGTCAGATTGATAAGCCAGCAACTTAATCAAACAGCTAGATCTAAATTACAAGGCCTGACATAGCACATATCAGTCAAGCTGTCAAGGTGCAGAAACTATTCATTACCAAGCCATGTTAATTAGTGCGTCCTTATAATCTTTTTTTAAGAGCTCAAATTGAACAATGATTTTTAATATAATACTGTTAATTATGTCATGGACGCATTTTACAGTTACTTTGACTATGCTTAAAATTTTGTTTTGATGGTTATGACTATGATCCACATATATTCTCCAATTTCTTAGAAAAATGACAGAGGAATGATATTGTTTGAAATAGTGACTCTTACACCCTCTAATGTTTATAAAGTAAGATGAAAAAGTTACATAAATTTGTCATGTCATTTAATCAAATGTTATTTAAATCATATATTTTTGAAAAGGTAAATTACATATATACCCTTCAAAAAGCACGTCAAAAACATCCCTTGATACCAAAAAGATCAAAATTGAAGGGTGTTGCCTAACATCAATGCTGGAACAACAATAAAATTTGCATCTAATAAGCATTAAATCTGCTCATAGGGTCGCGATGTATGCTAATGTGTATACACATTGCATGTCAAGCACTTGCCATTGTCCACATGCAACATCTTTGACCAAGTTGGACAATGCATCAAGTGTCGGAGTTGACATGAAATTCATAATCTCCTACTCCATATGGAAATTAGTTAGGATCTCCCATATGCTAGATCAACTCTACGTAACAAATCCAATATCAAACGACATCCAAATTGGTCTTGGCCCTAATACAAATCAACTATAGAATTTCACCCTCGACAAAATATCTTGAAGATATACAATTGACGTGAATTGGCCCATTTAACTTATATGCTTTAATATTTATGGTGTACTTGTCAACTTAAAATTGATACAAAAATTAAACATGTCAACTAAATAATTCATGTTGTACGTGTCATCATGCAGTGTAAGAAACCATCCTCCCTAGTTTTTCCTCTAGAGCGTGAAACCCTAGCTCTTTGTGTAACCTCTTTCCGTGGTTAGTTACAGCAAGGATAATTTTAATGGATTGTCCTTATATGGGATTCTTCAGATGTTGTTGGAAACATGCACTAACTAATGGCTCCTGCATCGTTTCTACAACATAATATCTATTTTTCCAGGGCTCTATAGTAGTGTCCTTTCCTTTCTCTGTGTACATACTCGAAATCGAGTCCTTGAGACCTTGACCCTCGAACAACGGGAGACTCAAGCAGGTTCTACAGTTAACCCTGATGTCTCCAAATATTCCTAGACAGTTGATCCTCTAAAGGGTGCTCAATTGTTGTTCTTTGGGGATATCAATCCAGGGAGAACTTAAGACAATTTAATAAATTGGCTTTTGCTTATCTGAAAAAGATTATATTTATATTGAAATTAAAAACTTTAGCCATGCATTAATTAAAATTTATTAATTTCAGTCACCAAACACACTGATCATCCAACAATATTGCAAAGAAAAAGAAGATTAGAATGCAGTTATGACTAATAAAGCAATTTGTGATAATGCCTGAATAAATTAATACAAAATTTCTTTAATAAATATCGATACGTTTGACAATGCGGTTAGAACCAAAAGTTAGAACAAATTTATTGTAACATGTGAGAGCTTTATTTTGTAGCCTACCTTCGTTTTACACTGTAACAAATTGAACTATAGTTAGAATAACGTTGCCAAACGAAGCCATTCAATTGACACTTGAAAAAGAGACAAATGTAAGACAAGTATCTACAAGAAAAGGAAAAAAGAAGAAGAAAAGAAACTACAGAATTTAAAACAAGATTTCAAATTAAAGCAATATAGTCACCAACAGAAAACCAAAATTAAATAAATGCAAGGACAAAGCCGCATGTATCAGAGCATTATAGAAAAAACAAGATATCAAGTGGAATTATGTATGGTATAATTAATAGCAATATTCTACGCAAGCATGGAAAACACATAATGAGATACACTAATGGGGGGATATATATATATACACACACATATATATACATGAATGCAGATACTTGTTAAATGAATGTCTATAAATACATAATCAATATACATAGCCATTTGTTGGAGCGCGTTGTAGGGATATGAAGATGCATACGTGGACAACAAATCGTTTTACTCTTCTGAAATGTATATTGTATTTTTCGTTATATTTCTTATCATATATAAGTGTGTAAGCTTTTTATGTTCTAAATTTCGAAGATTTATTATCGAATCAATAAGTAGAAGTTTTTTTTTTCTTCGTTAGAAAAAAAAATAATATTAATAAAGAGAGGCACAACTTCCACGACAAGCAGGGGACAGGAAGCACATTTTAAAAGAGTCGAACATTTATTTTTCATGACTTGATTTTCTTTTACTTGAAAAATTACATGTGTGCTAAGTTCGGTAAATAGTGCACGAGAAGAAGAGAGTTTTTTTTTTTTTTAATTTTTTAAAGGGGAAAAGCATCGTCTTATTAAGTGGTTAAATCAATCTTAATGGTGTGTTTACTTACCTGTAATCGGAGTAAGTAGGTTTTGGAGTAAATAGGATTCAAAGTGAAAAATCGGATCCAGATAAGTTATTTATTTAGTTACAGGATTTAAAATCGGAATCACTCTAAATCTCATTCATGTGTTTTGTTGTAAAGTTGCTTTTACTTTTTAAGTCATTTTTGTATATTCAATTTAACAAATAAATTGTACGCTTGTTATATTTATGTCAATATTAGAATATTAGAATATTTAATTAATAAATATAGAATTCTATCACAAAAATTAAAATTTGAATAAAATAAATAAAAATTAAAAATAAAGTGTCAAAAATGAAATATATTATCCATTTTAATAAAAAAGTAATTATCTATTTACTATAATAAAGTTAAAAATTAGCCTAATCTTATAATGTTAGGTAAATAAAATAATTGATGTAAACATAATAATAATTTTTTCTACTTTTTAATTCATTATTTGTGAGTAAAATAAGAGTAAGATTGTCATTTACTATCAATATTAGAATTAGATGTCCCAATTTAGAGGGGTATAGGATTGTCAATCCCATTTCTCAATCCCAAATTTACATAGGGCCCACCATTCTGATATTGAATGCCCAATTAACGGAAAGTTTGTTATATTGATCTTGATATTTTCGTAAAGACTATAATTATAATATTTATTTCAATTGAATGGAATTTTCATTTATATATCCCTTAAAAAAATATCATTTATACGTATTGTTTAGATATTTATAAATGTACATATATCATGAACGACTGTTGTGAATAACACATTTTGAGATTCAGCGCTTACATAAGGTATTCAATTCAATGCTCAAAATTACCTAAAAAGAAAAAGAAAAAGAAAAAGAAATATCAATGCTCAAAAGCTTGTTCTTTAAGGATAACGAAAACTATTGACTTTTGGAAAATCCATGAAAGCTTTATAAGTTGTAACGCCCCGAAATTAATTAAGTGTTATTAGTGTGTAAAATAGTAGATTAATATATCATGATATATTTTTAAACTTAATTTGACTATTTTATGATATTTCTAAATTAATGTTATTTTTAATTATTTTAATCATTTTAATTACTCTTGATTATTTTTATTTGTTATTTTGAATTGTGAAACAATATAATTTATCAAATGCCAAGTATACCTCTTTTTGTAAAATCGTGGGTGGCACACGGTTTCTACATAGTGAAACCACCCATATTTTTCCTTTATTTAATCTCTCTCTCTCCCTCTCCCTTTCCCTCAGTCAGCACATTCTCTCTCTCTCACTGTCTTGTCTCACTCCCTCTTTCTCTCTCACTGCCTCTCTTTCTCTTTCTCCTTCTCTCAAATTTTTGATTCAAAATCAAGTCCAAGCTTCGGTTTTCAATGGATTGAAAGCTTGGGACCATGTTTGGATGATCATAAACTCGATTTAAAGCTTAAATCTAAGGTTGTTCGTGGTTCTGTGGAGCTAACGTATAGCAAACTGGGACTGTAGTGTCAAACGTTGGCACAAGGTATTGAGGTAGAACTTCTACCCACTACAAGAAAATATTGATTACACGACCTTTATTTCACGACAGTTTCACAAAAACTGTCGTGTAAAGGGCAAAAATACGCGGCAAGTTACGCCTGTGAAAATGAAGACCGTCGTGGATAGGTAGGAAGATACCACGACGGTTTTTTGAAAAACCATCGTGGAAGCTCTAATTTACCACGATGGTTTTATGTAAAAACCGTCGTGGTATCTTCAAGGGCAACGCAAAAAAGGGGGTTGCAATTCGTAGCTACCACGACGGTTTTTGGAGAAAACCGTCGTGGAAGATTAGGGCT
>CAMOHE010047511.1:35054-55547 GCA_946598075.1 Artocarpus hirsutus
GCCAAGTGCACAAGTTGTCTTTAGGTGAAGGCTGAGCACCAGAAACCAACAGGTCAGCTTCAGTTGCTTCTTACTCTACAGTGGATATAGGAGCACATGAAAATGGATTTTCTTACCGGTTTGTCAAAGATGGAGCAAAGACATGATGCAATTTGGGTTGTGATCGACAGGTTGATGAAATCAATGCATTTGATCCTTTTTAAGTCCACTTGTTTAAGGAGAGTTCTTGGAGAATTGTACTTATAGAATATAGTTAGGTTGCATAAAGTTCCCTTATCCATCACATCCGATCGAGACACGTTTAACACCAAGTACTGGAGGAGCTTTCAGGAGGCCTTGGTTACAAACTTGAACTTCAGCATAGCATTTCATCCTCAGACCGATAGACAATCTGAGTGGCTTATTCAAATCCTCGAGGACATGTTACGCGCGTGTGTGTTAGACTTCGGTAGAAACTAGAAAAAGTATTTGCATTTGGTAAAGTTTACGTATAACAACAGCTACCAAGCGAGCATTTGCATGAGACCATTTAAAGCGCTGCATAGACGACCATGTCGGTCACTGGTGTGTTGGGTAGAACCAAAAGACAGGATTATTCTTAGGCTAGATGAGATCCGTGACAGCAATGAGAAAGTCACAGTGATACGAGATCGATGGAGAGCAGCTCAAAGTATGTAGAAGAACTACACAGATAGAAGACACCGACCCTTAAAATTTAAGGTAGGAGATTTTGTTCTCTTAAAGGTATCACCTCGCATGGGTATATCACGATTCGGTGTAAGTGGGAAACTCACACCAAGGTACATTGGACCGTTCAAGATTACTCAACGTGTGGGTGTAGTTGCTTATCGGCTCGATCTTCCTCCCAAGCTCTCTCATGTTCATAACATATTTCATGTGTCAATGCTTCGTAAGTGTCCACCTGAGCAGAAGAAGATAGTTTCATTCTATGATGTACAGATCCAAGAAGACACGACATACGAGGAGGTACCGATTTAGATTATCGATCAAGTTATGACGTCGTTACATACCGTTAGTAAAGGTCGTGTGACAACACCATTGGGTTGATGAAGCCACTTGGGAGTTAGAGTCTACTATGCAAGAGTTATATCCATATTTGTTTTGTTTTTGAGTTGATTTGTAATTTCGAGCGCGAAATTTCTTTTAAGAGTGGAGAGCTATAACGCCTCAAAGTTAATTAAGTGTAACTAATGTGTAAATGTTGGGTTTTGTCAGACTTTGTAATTCAAATAAGAAGCGAAAAATCAAAATTAATTCCCACAAAACCCTTGCAGGATCTATGCAATTTAATTAGATTAATAAGAAGTTATAGAATCTTACCAGGATGACGAAACAGGCAAGATTGCTGAAAGGAAGAGAGCGCGTTCATTTTGGTGACACCCCTAACTTGAGCTTTTCATATTCGGGATCGGATTTAGACATTGTACTTAGAGAAATGCCCTCTGTAGCTATCCACACAAACAAACTCTCTCAGAAACCAAATTACTGTGCTAGCACCCTCTCCTTGCATTAAATGACTCTATCTAATTTTAAGATTTTTAATGTTTTTGCCTTTTAGGATAAGAGAACACCTTTTCTCTTCTAATTCAGCCAAAAACCCTAAAACAGATATATATATATATTGACTTCGAGAAAGAATCAGATTTTTAACTAGGGTAAATTGTAATTCAAATATGATTCATAGAATCTAAATATTGCCAGATTTAATGAATCTAGACATATCTAGTATATTGAATCTGGACATTATCAAGTTCATTGAACCTAAATATAGTAAACCCAAAATTTGTTTTTGATCTATTCTAAGTATGCGACCCTGTAGGTTCACATAACATTGGTAGTAGGCTTGAAATTTTGTTTCTAGCCCACAAATCATAAGCGGCCTCTAGCAAGACATTATGATTACCCAAGTTATGCAAATGTCAATAATCCGACATATCTTAATATATAATAAGTATTAAAGTCCTTTTGTCGCTAGATTCCTTGACTGAACATAAAGTATGGTTTATGTCATCCTTATACTATTCAATCATATTATTTTTCAATCTTAAGTAGCTTGATATTGATAACCCTCATCAATTTATTCTAGTATGGCCATACATTTTTCTTCAGTCTAACTTATAGAAGGGCCCATAGATATCTTTCTTATAATAAATGAAGGACAAATTCCTTCTTAATTACTCACAGTCCTCACATGATTCACTCTATATCTAACAACAATCCATTCCATCATCCTGTTAAAGATAATATTTGAATGTGTCAAAATATAGAACTTGTCATGTAGGAAACAATGGTGATTTCAAGTCAGAGGACTAGGATAATGCTATTGTGATGAGAATCACTTATGACAATTATTCATGTAGTATTCTCATAGCGGGTCGATTTATTACATCTTTTCTCAACTATGTATCTATGAGTAGACTTAGCATCTTATACACATGATTAGTAAAACATAATCATCAATCAAATTGCATACTAGTCTTCATTTATTATTATCTAATAATAATGACTAACAAGAGATAATTTAGAATAGAATTCAATTTTCACTTAAGAGTTTTACTATCAAGTCACATACTTGATGATCTTAAGCAAAATTAACTATTCATAAATTAGAGTAAAAAACAATAATGAAAATGCCTCTTTATTAATAAAATACAAATATAACGAAGTTAAAATGTGGCCATTACATAATTGGCCTAAGGCACATCACTAATAGTAAAATGGTGGATTAGTGTGCCATGATATATTTTTAAACTTAATTTAACTATTTTGTGATATTTTTAAATTAATATTATTTCTAATTATTTTAATCATTTTAATGACTCTTGATTATTTTTATTTGTTATTTTGAATTATGAAACAAAACAATTTGTAAAATGCCAAATATAACTCTTTTTGTAAAACCGTGGGTGGCACATGATTTTCGCACAGTGAAACCACCCACCTTATTTAATATCTCTCTCTTCCTCTCCCTTTCCCTCACTCAACACTTTCTCTCTCTCTCACTCTCTCGTCTCACTTCCTCTTTCTTTCTCTTTCTCCTTCTCTCAAATTTTTGATTCAAAATCAAGACCAAGCTTCAATTTTCAGTAGATTAGAAGCTCGGGAACGTGTTTGGATGATCATAAATTGGATGTAAAGCTTAAATCCAAGGTCGTTCGTAGTTCCATGGAGCTAACGTATAGCATACTAGGACTACAGTGTTGAACGTCGACACCAGATATTGAGGTAGGACTTCTACCCCTTCTTTGATAGCCTCGTTTTAAAAAGATTTTAGCCTTGAAAAGTGATTTCTTTCAAAGCATTTTCAATGAAGGTTTTAAAGAAGATTTTACCAGTCATTTTCATAATTATTGAGTAATGATATGATGTACATAATGAACAACATAATGAATGTAAATGAACACACTCGGTAAATGGGTTTTAAATAATAATAGAAACGTATATAAAGGCATGATGCCATATTAAGATATCGGGTTATATAGCGTGCGACCTTAAGGGCAGATCCTGAAACCCAACTGGGCTATTACGATGGTGTTAATTATGGTTTGCCTAAGAAAGATAAAAATGTACATTCTGGATGAACTGATTTTGATAAAATTAATTTAAATGAATTTATCTATTTAATTCTGTTTTCTAATTATTTTTCTAGAAAGATAAATTTTATATTTAAATTATTTATCTATCTTAAAGCATAATCCTACTGAGCCTTTCGTTTACTTTTTATTTGTTTTCAACCCTGTTCCACTCTAGGTGGAATTCAGCTTAGGATTGATAGAGAGTCTGTCAACCAGACTCTTGAGCAGTAAAAGACCCGAAGTAGGTTATTTGTATTAATTAATTAAGGCATGTATCATATCAAATTTTTTATTGGACTGTGATTGTAAATTTAATTTATGTCACTACTATGTGTGTGCATAAGTTGTAGACCCAATGGGACCCAACTCGTATCTTCCTTTTCTTTATCTTATTTTATTTTATTCTAATTCATTTTCCGCCTGTTTGTTTATTATTATAATATTTGTTTTAAAAAGGTTTAAAATTATCACCTATTTCTTAATTAATTAAATTTTTTAACTTGTGTTTTAATTAAAATTTTTATTTAATTGACCCAATTAGCCTGCCATGTCACCTCCTGTACTCCGAGGCATGATATAAGTAAACTTCCGAGAACTGCTTATAGCTTTCTAATTAATTTTGTAGAGTTGGTAATCTCTCCTTAAAAAGATTGTCTAAAGTTGATTGTTATCTTTCCATATCTTTTTTCCCCTCTTTCTTTTCACTGTATAGTGGTACTCGTAAAGAAATGTTAATTTATTAGTGAATATTATGGGACAATTTAAATTATAACTATAGTATTCAGTCAGAAAATGAATTTAATCATATATTGCAACTAAAAAGTATGTTAGTAAATGTTTACATTTAGTAGTGGTTGACTTGGATAAGCTCCTTTTTCTCTCATTCATATGAAAGTTAACTAATGTAAAAAATATATATTTAAAATATGTATTTTGGTCGTGGGAACAATGGATCAATGAGTAGTTAGACTTTTGAGGAGCTTGCGGGATCCATCTTTATTTGATTAAAATTAATGTACATTATTAACTTAATATAGATGAAAATTAAAATTTTAGTTTGTCAATAAGGAGTTCTAAATATAAGAAATATTAAGTAATTGCAGATTTGATCCAACAATAAATTCAAACATGCCTTCATAGTTAAGTGTAGAGTTTAAATATTATAAAAAAAAGGGTATAGTAGGCATCATATACTGTTGCTTATTGAATTGATACATGGGTTCAAACGTTTAGGTCATTGGTGTTCTCAAGCAGCATATCATCTCTATTACCTAGTTTATATTTTAATCGTTGTTCAAATGAGCATTTACGTCTAGGTCAAAAGTAAGTAAAATGCTGGTTGAGTGAGAAGAGCGAATTTGATTGGCCACATGTAAATTTATTACTATCGTATCGGAATCTCAAAACTGTTGGAAATTTTTAAGGTCAATTCGAGAAAAACTATTTTTGTACTGTTGTTTTCTAATTTTATGACTTTTATAAGAAAGTTTAAATCATATGGCTTTATGTTTTTCCAGAAGATGTAATAAATTTCACAAATACAATTGTTTTAGAAGTAGTTTAGGGCAATCAAATGTAAGATTTAAACCTTTCATGATGAATAAATATGTGCAGCTAAGACCATCTGAGCATCCCCAATTGATTCTTTATCGAGATCTTGCCTATGATCCATAGATGCAATTTCATATTTCTTACCTTAATTTATGGTCAACAAAAAATTATCACGCGGATATATATATATATATATATATATATATATATAATCGAAGGTAAGATCTGAATTTGAATATGCTAGCTAAAACAACCTTTTAAATTAAAGAATTATAACTTACTTATGTGAATATTTCCATTTGTGTATTCTAGCATTTTCTAGCTCCATTAGTCTCCCACTATTCAAAGTTTGTTACTTGAGCAAACCTACTAAATAAATGAATATATATTTATATATGATGGATGGTCTGGTAATTCTTCATTATAATTAAGAGAACACTCTAGCTTTTGGCTAAGATATAATCCTAACTACATTAAAAATAGATGTAATGATAAATATGATCCGACCATTTTGACTTATAACACCCTTTGATGTGTTTTCTTTTAGTATTTTATTTTGTATGATTTTTTCATAGTCTCTCAAAAGGAGATCAAGCTTGAATGAGAAATCAGAAAATAGAGTTGTAAACTTACCAACTAACAACCACCTAATTAATTAATTCCTTATAAGAGCTTAAAAGGTATCCCCACCATCATCAAACCACCCAAAAAAAAAAAAAGACGTGCTTTATAGTAAAGAATGGAAATTTTATAATTAATAACAAACCCCTTTTTTTTCAGATCTAAACTATCTGTTATTTGTACCAAACAAATTAATAGGAAAATGTCAATGGATTTATGACTAAATATATATCATAATCTCAATAATGGATCCTTACCATCATTTCTGTCTCTAAGACCGCATGTTTTGCAGGAATCAATGGATGTAGTGCTTCCCCGTCTGTAGCAATATTATTCTTATGTATTATAGAAAAAAAAATATCTCATGTAGTTTTTAAAATATCCTTGAATAAATCAACAAAACAAATATCATTCTTATATATATGAAGGTCAATGGCCCTAAATTTTTAAGATACAGACACTTCTGCTTTTCTTAAAAAAATAATATAGTAGTGTACACATCATATATAACAATTTCATAAATATCAACGTCAACGTCAAAGAAGTGGTCAGTGAGTGAAGTATTTGAATAGGCCATGAAGGTTAGAGATAGGATCCACGTTAGAAATTGGCGTGCTCTTCTCAAACTTTCGTCTCAAGGTCAAAGCTTACATTTGTGTACTGGATATTTGTACTTGAATTTTTTTTTTTTTTTTGTGGATTCACATTATGGTCTTTTTTCTGTGGGTATTAATACATATATTCAAAACCACTAGATTTAGAAATTTTTTATAATAGAGAAGACAATTTTATATTATTAATAAAAAAAAATATTTCAACGGCTGAATTAATTTTTTAATGGCTTGATCTGTTATTATCCATATTAAAAATTTACAAATGTAATAAAACTCTTTTCAGTTATTAATAAGTTAATCTAATGGTTGGTGTAAAATTATTTTCTCCATTGTAAAAGCTTCTTAGATTTAATCAAAATTATACAAGGGTTTTTGACAATATTAGTTTTAATCTAAACTTTTAGTTATTGCAATATAATTTTATATATAGTAGACATAAAAAAAAAAATTTAATGTAACATTCTGACAATATATAATTTTTAAATTTAAAATTTTTAGCTTTAACTATATTTTTAAAACTATTATGTTTTCGCAAATCTGACCCCTGTCATTGCCTATGACTCTATGAGAGGAATCTCCTTGACATTAACCGACTGACAAAACAAAAGATAGAAGAGACAATCGAAATAAAAGTTTGAAAAATAACAAAAAGGGCAGGAAAAAACAAGGAAAAAGAAACAAAAATATTAAAAATGGTGTCAGGAATGTCAAGCGGAGACATGGCATGGTGCTGCTGTATTCCAGAGTGTGAAAAAGATACTTCCTATTTTCTTGCCGTTATTAGGTGTAAGTCTGAATTTTTGTGCTGCACGGTCAATTCCGACGTATTGTATACGTCACAACACACAATTTGGGATGACAAACTAGTCGTTCAAATTATAGCGTATAGCTGCCAAGAGAACTCCTTTAATTTCCTTATTTAATGATGCTAAAGATTATTGTGTTGGACAAAATCCATTCCAACCAAAATATTTATAGTTTTTTTTGTTAGTTTAAAATGATGTGGTTTAAAATTTTAAAATTTAAATTGTAAAGTTTTTAAACTGTGTACTTTAAACGATAGTTTTGAACTAACGTTAGAAATATAACAATTTAAAACGAGAATAAAACATCGCATCAAGCTTAAAACATCAACTGGTGTTTAAAAAGCTATGATTTACGAAAGAAAAACGAGAATAATAATAGTTTTTACTATAGAAAATAGTTCAAACCATATGAACTTGAGAGGGAGTAAAGCTTGGATTTTGAGGATTTTCGTTGGTTTAAAACCGCATCCATGGTTTGAACTGGTTTTAGTTATTACTCTACCAAGAGCCAATTTAAACCGCCTCTATAGTTTGAACTATTTTAAACTATTTTAAATATACGTACTAAACGGTTTGTTAGTTATTATAGTATAAAACTCTCACATATATACTAATCATAAAAGTGAGCTATAATATAAAACTCTCATACGCTACAATTTTCAGTTCAAAAGTTTCAGTTCTAACAAGAATTTCTAAACACCCTATAAGCCTCTGTTTGATATCTCGGCTAGAACCGTTCCAACCAATAAATATTGTAAAGAAAGCAAAAAATTATTACAGTTTAAAGCTCTCACATGTTACCATTTTTAAACTAATATTTTTAGTTTCATCCGCTCTCCCAAACATCTTATAATTTTTCTTTTTTAAGTGAACAGATAAAAAAGTAGCCAATACTATTGTCTCTATATCTTTGAGCACCAGCATCATGGATAATTCAAACTCTGCCTTTTTAGGCTGTCATTTGGCTTTCTTAAATATTATTTTTTTTACTTAAATCTTACTTATTAGTAAGAAAATAATGGGTAACTTTTTTTTCTTCTAAATAACATATGTGAAACTTTTGCAACATCTATCGCAATAAAAATTTGAAACATAAGCATAAAACGTGATATCTTATAAAATACTTTTTATATAAACATTTACTTTCATTAAACTCTTTGAAACATATTTCCACAACATTTTGCAAAATATTTCGAACTTGTTTTCTTGTTGGACATTTTTGTAAACATATACTTTCTTGAAACTCTTAAAAGTATTTTTTTTTTCAAACATTGAAAATATTTTCTTAATGCAGTGGAAGACTCATTGTAGTGGTATTCATACTCAACCTTTGCATCTGTCACCGCAACACCAAGCTTGTCAACTAGTCATACTGGTCTCTCGTAGGACTACTTACAATATGAAGGAACTTATAATGAATTTTTATTCAGTAAGGTCAAATATAATCTCACAAAACATTAAAAACATTCTTCATAAAACATTGTCTTTAAACTTTCTCATAAATGTTAATTCATGAATCTTTTCTTGTAAACATTTTTCATAAACATTTTCTGTAATACCTTTCTTAAAATATTTTTCTTAAACATATCATATAGACATATCATGAAAGGGAATACAAGCAAGGTCATAAGGCATGATTTCATTTATGCTTATTTATGAACATTCATTAAAAACTTTTTATTATAGTTCATAACTTACTTGAACTTTTATCATTGTTCTTATCTTTCTTTAGCTTACAGGCTTTAGTGTTCGTATTAACATATTCGATCATGAGATCGTTACTTTAACATAGCATATTGCTTCCTTTGTGGAAGACTTATGACCATCGAACGATAAGGTCATAACTTTAACATAACTTGCATACTTCACATCAAGAAGACTAGTATAACACTTAATTAACATCTTTGATTTACCTTCTTATATCTTTAGTGAGCATATCAAATGCTAAATGTACCAATGTGCTATATCTTAGCTTTAAAACATTAAACATTGCAATTGTAAACACATCACAAATCATGATGAATTTTTAAACATAATGCATGACATATGCAAACGTACTTCAAAAACAACTTACATAACAATTGTAAAAACATTTACAACATATATAAAGCATTTGGAAATCATTTTCTTCATGCCATAGATGAGGTTAAGACTTACTTGGACTTAGCTCTACCATTCCCGTCTCATTCGTTTTTCCTTTTATTAATTGGCTTTTGTGTCCTGTTCAAACGACACCTAGCTATTGTTAACTTTTCTTATTATCGACCTACTTAATAAATAATACAACCTAAACGTTAGTTCCTTTTACTTAATTTCAATTCTTATCGATCTCTCTTTTATCTCCTAACATGCTTGTTCCTTAGTCAAATTGCCCAGGTCACATGACGGTTTCATTACTTAACATAATACAGATCATTTCTGTCTAAAGGCATCTCACTAATAAGGAAGGTTTGGGCACCATTTTAGTCGTTCTATGAAAAATGACAATTTTACCTTTTATGGGTTTTCATGAGTTTTGTAATTTCACTAAACTTCTTGTTTTACATTACCAATCCGTTACTTACCAGGTATGAAAAAAATTCAGCTTAGGGGTGTTTTCCTAATTCTATCATTTTAGCAATTTTATGAAAAACAACTATTTGCCCTTGACGGTTCTTAGAAAACTTTCAGAGCCCGTTTTAAACCAAAACTTATATTTCTTTACTTCTCAAAACATTATGAAAAACAAAGCAACAGTTTTTCTTTCGTTAAAATCTATTTTATTAAAACTTTACAGTTTTGACCGTAATACGAAAATCTTAATGTTTACACCTTAACGTTATCATCTCTTTTTACTTGATAAAAACTCTTAATCATTTCAAACTTAAAACTTGTGGTTCTTCACTGCCCACAGTAGTATAAGAAACCAATATTTTCTTAGTAAAAATTCAATTTCATACGGCTTTATGGTTTTGGCCTAAAACACAAAAATCTTGACACTTTTGCCCTGGAACCAAAAATAACTATTTTATACTAAAATATTTAGTTTTTCACAAGGATTAGAACTTCCTTAAACTCTTTAGCCTAATCAAAACCATTTTATAACATTGTCTTATTTTACAAAATTTTATGCATAAAATCTTGTAAATTTCATAACTCAAAAACTGTGCAGAATTTTTGCAAATAGTTCACATTGTTTAACAGTTCTAATAAGTTTTATAACTTTTGTGTTTTAACTTTACTAAAATTCCAACTGCATAATGGAGTTTTTTAACATTTTTTAATTCTTTCGAAGGTTTTCAAATCTTTTCAATTTAGACCTCTCAAAATTTTAGAAAACCTTGTCCATAAAAATTATTAGTCTTAATATTTTGGCAAATCCAATGCTTTTCTTGGAATTTAAATTGGCCTCTAAGGCCCTCAAAATTGCCATTCCTTGAAAACTAGTCAAACTTTATTTTTCAATAAAGTTTAATAATCTTGTCCCTTTTAACAACAAAAACCCTAATTTCTAACTTTCCTTCATTATCATCATCATCAGTATCATAAAACATAACCAATCATGCCATAATGTCCACCTTACATATCAAAGTCCACAAACATTACAATAAACACTTATTGTGCAAAAATAAATTCAAAATTAAGGTTAGGGTATTACCTAGGGATTTTCAAACTTTAGCTCCTCCTTTGAGATACTTGAAAACCTTCTCAAAAACTCTTGACAACATTCATAACACATCCTATAAAAAGCATATCCAAAAACATAAGCAAAATCCCTTGAACACAATAGGTAAAGTTTGAGTTTTTTCCTTGAAACTCTTTAATCTTCATCCTCTAAACTTGTTCTTTCTTCTTTGTGTGATTTAGAGGCATACTCTTGAAAAATATTTGAGAGAATCTATGGAAGGAGGTCGGTTTCAAGGAGGAGAAAATGGGTGTTTTTTTTTTTTTCATGTTTTTCATGAAAAAAATGGTGGAGACCAATTTTAACTCCTTTTATGAGCCAAATTCGGTGTACTTAGGGGGTGAGGTGGCTTTTTACCCACCTTAAAAGTGGCACCGTAGTAGGTCCCACATTGTGTTTTTAATAGTCAAATTTATTCTGATAGTATTTTTTCTATACTGTTAATATATGTCTCATACTGCTTGCATTCTATCCTATACTATGTTTTATGGTCCACAAGCTTCTACATCATCCATACAGTATAATTTTATAATACTTAGCTTTACATAGTCTAATTTCTATACTGCATTTCTTTGTGCTATATAATTTTCATACTGCTTAACTTTATCATTGTAACCTTATACTACATTATCCTCATACTATATAATTTTACACCACTTAATGTTTATACTGTATAATTTTGCATATTTTTGTATAGTATTTTTCTTAAATTGTATTTTTGTCTTAAATTTTGTTACAACACCTTTTGTAACAAATAGGCTTTCTAGCTTATTTCTGTATCAATCCTTCCTTGTTTAAGATTATGGCATGATTTTTAACCTTGAAAATCTCATTTTCAATTTTTTAGAATTTTTTTGTAAAAAATTTAAACAATAATCATTGTGACACAAAAATTACCCTTCAAATGCTTAAAAAATTTTTAGTATAAAATTTCAGCTTATAAAATTTGTTCATAAATTACTTAACAAACTTCTTAATTATTACATTTAAAATAGACTAGAAATTCTTGGGTCACATCATGTTGGTTGATTTTTAATTTTTTTTGAATTGTATAATGTAAGCGAGATTATAAGTGTCATTGTCTCCTTGTCATTTTTTGTCTATAGTATAAATTTTGCGGATCACTAAGTAAAACGAAAGATTTTTATAAAAGGAACAAGACGAAGAATTTAACTAATTCTACTTAATATTTGATAACAAAAACTATTTCTACTTAATACAAGCAAGTGGTGATCATTATATTCAGTGATGATTAACAAAATGTGAAGCAAAATTGGTTCTCTTTCTGCTTGTGTACCTGATTGGCACTCCTTAAAAACAAACCGAACTTTGTTTGGAATATTGTAGGTCTTTATATGTAGTAGTGGCCCCAAGACATTTATTATTATGAAAAGAGTTTTCTTTTTTATTTTTATATTCTGTATTTTGAACTTATTCAAAATTCACACCTTGTATTTTAGAATTCATATTTTGTATTTTTAAATTTTGAATTCATACATAACTTTTGCATTTTTTTGGTCAACGTTGAATTTTGACCACCGAAAAAAACCTAAGATATTCTCTTAAAAAAATAAAAAAAATATCACAAAAAGACAAAATACGAGACTTATCATTTCGGTCCTTTTTTATAATCCAAATCAACCTTTGACTGGAAAAGGATATGAATGTAATAATACGAATTTAAAATGTGAAAGTATCAATATGATACGATCAGTACAAGATATATTGTTTTATAAGTTCAAAAAGTAAGGTAAAAAAGCAAAAAGGATAAAAAATTATAAAAATGGATATATCCTACCTTAGTAATGTTTCTACATTAAGCTTTTTTCTTTTTTTCAAAAATCACGTCAAAACAAGAAAAAAAAAAGGGTAAAAGTTCCATACCTAGATTTTGCAAATCAAACGGTTGATAGAGCTCTACTTATAGTACATACCCGACCGTGAAAATCTCATATGAAAATTCTACATGGCGGGTTAAAGATCATGCTCCATTGATAAAGTATTATTTAAACCATTAATTTGTTTTTAACTTTTTAATTTTTTTAGTGGATTTGATTTTAATAAGAGTTATGAATATGGGATTTACCAGTACCTACAGAGATACCCCTCTTGTAGAAAGCTTCTCTCAATTTTCTGGCATAATAGTGTGGCTTGAGGGCCATTGGATATGTTGATCTTAGTTTACGTCAAGAGTTATATTTTTTTATAGCGTGTTTGACAAATACAGTTCTGATTCAAATAGTGTAAAGCTTTCACATATTATAGCGTAAAGCAAATGTATGCTATAGTATAAAGTTCTCACATTCTACAGTTTCAATTTACTTCCTAAACATCCTATTACATGTTATTGATATCACAACCATTGGCTTCATTTCAAAATAAGAACGTTTCTGATAAGAAACATCAGTTTACTTTCCCCATTGCCAGTTTGCCACTAAACAGCAGGAGTAAAATTTGTCCCGGAATGTCTTAATATATAGCAGTACATGATCTCCCGTATCGCAATAAATATATTTATTAATAGAGAGTATATACGTATGGATAACATTTATGTATCTACCCACTACCATGTTACTAGAACTAAAAACTATTTTTTAGAATAATTCTATGTTAGCATGACACAGTTTTTAATATTAAAATTCTATTAAATAAAAAAAAAATTATGGTTTTATCATTTTGGTACCTTATATTTTAAGAGAACATCATATTAATATCATGTTCTCAAATAGTATCATGTTGTTTTTAAAGATGTCGTTTGAGTACGTTAAGTCCGTGTTTTATATTGTGAAAATTTTAACTTACTATTTTATTAACAAACCTCAAGTTATTTTGTTAAAAGCTAAAAAAAAAAAATGCAAACAACACAAAAAAAACTAATAAATCCACAATTGTGCTTTTTTAATGAGTTTTGTAATCTTTTATTTTAATTTTGTAAATAGTTTTAGAAGATTAATTTGGGTTCATTATTAAAAGGATGAAAAGAAACTTCATGTGAAAAAACACAAAATTAGGGTACCAAAGTGATATTTTTGAAAACTATAGGCATCATTTCAATATTTTTTAAACAACAAGGTATCAATTTAATATTTCTCTAAAACAAACGGTACCAAAATCATAATAACCCAAAATATAATAAGAGCTTTTTATATTGTTGCCCCTTAATTTATACAACATTTATAGTTTATCTTCAGAATTTTTAATTTTAATGAATTGCAACTTGAATTAACAAAAATTTGTAGCAAATTACGTCATTACTGATAATGTTACTTTTTGACTAAAATTGATATTAGCTTATACATATATAGTTGATTAATATAAATGATCGATTCTATGTATTTTAACGCCCAATTTATTGTGTTTAATATTTTTTGTTAAGTTTTTGATAAATCAAAAAAATTTCCATTAACTTTGTTTTAAATATAAATTTAAGTTTCAGTCAAAAAGATAACATCACAATAAATAAGATTGATTTGCTATAAATTTATAAATTTATAAGTTCAAAATACAACTTATCAAAATTGAAAATCCAAGAAGCAAATTCTTAATGTGGAATACGTTTCAAGAGCTAGCAACAGTGCTAAAACAAATAATAATTTAACAAATGTTGGTAACAGTTAATAACTATGTGATCTAATGATGAAAACTACGTATTTGTATAGAGTACTTTTTATGGGCAGAGCAATTTTAGACAGCCGTCCCATCTGAATTTTATTATTTCTTTTAATTTTATTTATCAAATTTTATAAAATTTGTGTTTTCGCTCTCCATTCTATTTCTTTGAAATTGTATTTTGTCTATCTAAGAATATATTTCACCTTTTTTTATTATTTCTGTCATGTCCTCGCCCCACCCTCACTCCTTAACTAGCTTTTTTGGCTTCACCACTTGAAGTGTCGATCTTTTGAAAATGCCACGATTCATGCACGTAAGGTCTCGTTACAAAAAACTATATATAGGTTATCCTAGTTTTCTGATGACCTTGTGTATATTTACCAAGTATAATTATTGTATATCATCTCTTCAAAAAAAAAAAAAAAGAATATGTATACCATAATATTTTCCACATTTGCGAATTAATATTAGCTGTTACTTTCTTTCTTTCCTTTCTCCTCCTCCTGCTGCTGCTTCGGAAATTAATAGTCGTTCACACCTTTAGTTGTTAGCCTACGCGCAGAGAGGCCTGACCACGTGACCCATATTGATTTGAATTTTTAACAAACCATGACAACTTAAGGTGCATATATAGGTGCTAAAGACAATCCAAAAGTATTTTATTCCAAATTTAATTTTTTTAACAATTACAGTTAATTGCTTTATTTTTAAAAATTCAGAGAAGATACGAGATTTTAGCTGTAAGAGCACTTTGTGGCTTGTGCGGTACCGGCTTAACCCTAGGCAACTTAAGCAATTGGTTAAGGTGTACGTCCCTATTGATAAAGGTCTCACTTCTTCAAAGTTGGAATAACAATAGCCTACTTTTTGGGCATTAATATATAGATTTTATAAAAAAAAAATTAAGACAATTAACAAATCCTTTAAATTATGCATTGAACCTCTTTTTGAGATATTAAACGTAACAACATAAATTAGCCAATAAAAATGGAGCACTCTTTATTATTATTATTATTATTATTATTTGAAAATCACTCTTCAAATGTTTTTAAATCTAAAAACTTTTTTTTTAATATCAAACCACTCTTTTTTACAAGAAAATAATGATTTCTTCCTTAAAAAAATAATGATAAAAGGGTCTAATTAGCATACTTCAAATAACGTTTTTGATAAACATACGATTGATTTATTTATTAAACGAAATATGAAGAAACGGCTTTTTTAGAAGTAGTGAAATTTAGAAAATTCTTCTTTTTATTGTTTGCTAATAAATAAATATTTACTTCTATCTATTTTACACTTTAGAGAAAGAAATTTTTTTTTACTATTTACCATGTAATTGAAATTTTTCAATTTTTGCAACGTAATTTTTCAATTTATTTTCTTTAACAACATATAAAATGTAATTAACGTTTTTAATTTTTGAAAAGACCTCTTTAAAATTTTTACCTAAGGCCCCAAAATACCTAGGATGGTTCTTGTGTAACCCACACGAAGTTTAATAAATCGTCAAATTCACTTAATATTTTATTTGAATATATTATTATGATTTGATTTAATTAGTTAAAAAGCACACACGGCCTATGAGTATTCCCTAAGCAATATCTTTCCTTTTTAGACATTTTTCCAGCAATTCTCAGTTAGGGAAAGAAAAAGAGAGACTTTCTATTGACATGCTGCAGTACAAAACAAAGATTTAGCCAATGCACCAGCGTTGAAAGCGATTGGTGTATCATTTTACTAATATTTCTAGTTAAACATTCAACTAGTTCGTTAGGCAGCCAGCTAGCTAGCTGAATCATTGCCATTTTTGAATCACTAATTCTTACATTCTCCAAGAACAAGTTTAGCTAATAATTAATACGTACAAAAAAAAAAATCATCCAATGGTGAAAATCCTCTACTCACAAAGCAGCAACCTCATTTTAATAGATACTATATTTATTAGATTAGGATTTATTGTTTTATGAGTAATTTTATCCCATACGGTTATAAGGGGTGCTTCATACAAAACCTCTCTAGGATTTGGAGTTAAAGTTATTAAACTATAGTAGTAAACAACATTTAATTTGTGTGTGTATGTGTGTGTATATATATATCTCAACCTGCATTATGTATATATAAGCATTGGACCAGCACCATATCAACTAATGACAACAAAGTTCTTAATTTTAAGATTAATATATGGTAAAATTCACTGAATCCATGTTACTGAGGTTACTTCAATGTTATAATAATAGCCCAAAGTGCAATAGTTACAAAAGAACCCGTTGCCACCTTGAAACGCCATTGCCAGTTCACACAACCTTTTAATATGCAAAGCTAATTAGATAGGAGCCACGAAAAAAGAGGTCACTTATATGATAGCTATATGTCAATATGAAATGTACAAATAACGCACTGAGGCTTTATGATATTGGAGAGAAATCCTTGAAAATGAAATTATTTGTTTGGTAGGGAAATATGTATACAAGGGATAGGGTTATAGGTCTTGTTGGATTGCGACAAAGGAAAAAGGCTATGGCTCAATTTAATTTGCGTTGCAATAATTGAAAGGAAGTGAAACTTGAAGGTGACGCCAACCCTGAAGGCCCCTCGCAAAAAATCTTTCTCCTCAAAATTTAAGAAGGAGCTTTCTAGTACTTATCCGTAGTATATGTTTTCCTTGTCATTTACTAATTCTTCCGCATTATTGTTAGTGGATGAACAAATAATAATTTTATATCTTTTATGTGCAGATTGGAAATAGACAAATTTATGTGTAAATATATAGAAAGCTGAACCAAAAGAAACCCGAAATACTGAGATGAAGTCAATACGTTCTTATCTGATACCAAGTTATTTTATCAATTCTCTTAAAAGTCGAACTAGTTATTCAATATAATCAAATCTTTTAGAACACTCGAGGATTTCTAGTACATTTTATATACAATAATTAAGGATTATATTAAATAATCTATGTAAAAATTTTGTGAGCTTAGATTGATGCTCCAAAATTTGTCAAGTATTTTAAGAGCAATTTTTAATGTCACAAGAATTATTATTTAAATCTAATTTTTGTGACAAATTTAATAAGAATAAAATGAGATTTTTAAGATTACAAGTCATGCCATAGTCTTACGTGAAGTACAAATTAAATGAAGATAAGAGTTAATCGATAAACAAGGAAAAATAAACTAGAAAGCTTAACTGTTGTAGAATATGTTGTAATAAATTTTAAGATATAAATATAATTTAAGAAAAATACTATATAGAAATATGGAAATAATAAGGTATAGAATTTAAACAGCATAGAAGATAAGCAATATGAGAATAATGCAATATAAGAATTAAACTGATAAAGTTAAGAAGTATAAAAATTATACTACATAAAGTTATGCTGTATAGAAATTGGACTGTAAAAAGCTAAGCACTATAAGAATTATACTATACAAAGGATATGGATAAGTAAGGAAGGTTGTGGAATCTTATAAACTGTAAACAAAAGAATACATAACAATATGGAAAATACACCGATAGTATATGAAAAATGCTATTAGTGTAAATTTGGATAGTCTAAAAAGGTAAAGTGGGGCCCACTAAGGGACACTTTTAAGATGAAAAATTGACCACCTCACCTCCTATGTAGACCAGTTTTGGGTATGTGGTGGAGTAAAAATGTCAAATTTCAAATTAGTCCCCAAATTAAGCAATTTTCAATTAAGGGTCTAAGTAGATAAATCCACTAAAGTGCCACCCAAATGGTCGAAAAAAGGCCACATCTCCTCCTCAATAGTGCCACCCTAGTGTTTTGATGAGTGGTTTGCAGCAAACTTTTAATGACATTTTAGTCCTTGACGAGGTGTTTAGGTGAGTTAGGCATATGGTTGGAAATTGAACACTTTTATCTCCATCAAAAGGTGGAAAAAATGGCCACATCTCCCCCACTTAGATCCAATTTTGGGCCATAAATTAAAGCAATTTTTTTTAATTCATTTTAACCTCCATGATGAGTGTTAGGTGGCTAAAGACTTAGGGGAGACATAAGAACTAGTTTTGTCTCGATCACTTTTCATGCAAACCTTGAAAAACACACTCACATGTTCCCATACAAAACCGGTCACTGGTCACTGCTCCTCCTATTTCTCTCAATGTTTTTCATAAAATTCAACCTCTAATCCATCCAAGAAGCAAGAACAAGTGTTGAAAATTAAGATTTTGGAGTTTTTCAAGATAAAAACCCAAGCTTTTTCTATTGAGTTCTAGGGCTTTTGTTCATGATTTAGATAGGATTTTCATAAGTTATGTTGTGGATTATTGTCAATGGAATTTAAGAAATTTCAAATAAATTCTATACTCTAATATTGATTTTGTTCATGCAGATCAAGTGCTTGTCATGATGTTTATGGGCTATAATATATGAGAAAAATATCATGGCATATTTTGTTTATGTGTTAAGCGCTTGATGATAAATTTAGAAGAGTTTAAATGAAATTAAACTCAAGGAAAGCAATCTAAGGATTGTTTTTGTGCAAAAAGTGTTTTAAGGGCTTTTTTGAAAAAAAAATTAAATGTTTGAGACACTTAGAGGCTAAATTAATTTCTAACTTCAACACAAGATTTATTCGAAACGTCAAGCATGACAATTTTTGTGAGAAAATCCTGCTCAAATTGCGATCAAAACGAGCCAAAAAATTATGATTTTTGTGTTGCCTATCAAAAAAATCTATGAAGATGAATGATTTTAAGAAAATTTAATACATAAAAGTCGTAGATATGATTGAAACAGTTAAAAAACATGGATATTTTGTGAAAATTCAGTAGCACATTTAAGTTGAATTTATGAGACTCAATTATAAAATTTCAAAATGATAATATGGAAAAAGCATTTTCAAATTATTTGAGTTTGATCAAGTTGCTTTTATAAGTTAAAATCCTTGCACACAAAAAAAAAGGATGTTTTAGTATACAACGATGATTTTTGGTTCTAGAGGCAAAAATGTTAAGATTTTATGTTTTGGGCAAAAACTACAAGACCATGTGGATTTGGATTTCCATTGAAAAGCTAGTTTTCTACATAGTTATGGCATCAAGTAACCTTATGTTTTAAAGCCTAAAAGAATTTGGGATTTTTATAAGAAAACCACGTTACGGTCAAAATCTTTAAGATCTTCTCATTATGGGTCAAAACCGTAAAGTTTTGCTAAAATAGATTTTTTATGAAAAAAAAACTAATTTTTTTTGTTTTTTGCAGCATTATCAATTTTGATTAAAATGGATTCCAAAAAGTTTTGTAAGACTTGTCAAGAGCAAATTGGTCATTTTTCATAATCTGATTTAGGAAAGTGCCTTTTAGTCGAAATTTTCCTTAACTCATGAGTATCGGGATTGTGACACCCCCTTTCCGGACGTCACAGATATTGTTACATACATTCATTAAAACATTAATTTAAGCAAACTATTGAAGTTAATAACATGTAATTGAAATCATAGTTTGGAAAAGCATTCCCAGGATCTTTGCATACATTTTTTTTTTATATAGAAATATACAATTTATAAGAAATCATAATCTTTCTTAATTAAAAACAATTTGCTTTTCCCATAGACATTGTATAAATAGTTTGCTAATATTATTTAAACTTAAATGGCACTTGAAAAAAAAAAACAAAAGACAAAATTCTTTGAACATGTCTCGGTCGGCAGGCCGAACTTTTACCTTCAGCAGGCCGAACTCAACCGGCAGGCCGAAGGTCACCCATCGGCAGGCCGTCCGAGGCCTTGCAGAATGGGGTTTTCAAAATCCAAAAGATTGGTAGGCCAATGCTTGGCAACCGGCAGGCCGATTGGAAAATTTCGACAGTCCGACCAGTATAGTCGGCAGGCCGAACTTAAAAAAAAATTCTTTTTAAAACAAGTTTTAAAACTTCAAATGCGGAAGAAAATTAATAAAAATACATTAAACAATCATTCACAAAATTTATAAAATTATATATCCTTAAAATATAAACGTACTCAAATCAAAAATTATAGAATTTTTCTTTAAAATTCCC
>CAMOHE010047512.1:0-18655 GCA_946598075.1 Artocarpus hirsutus
TTTTGTGATTTTTCACCCGTTTTCACTGTTTTGAACCCCGATTGAAATTTCAACTTTATAAAATGATTTTATAAACCTAAAAGGCACACTAGGACACCATGAGATGATTTAGTACCATAGGATACCTCGGGTTAGATACTAATGGGCTAAGTTACTATACATTTAGGATTCGTGCGTGGATCCGCGGAGCTAACGTATAGCAGACTGGGATTACGGTATGGGACACCGACACGAATATCGAGGTAGGACTTCTACCCCTTCTTTGATAGCCAGTTTTAAATATTTTGGCCTCAAAGGGATTTTTACGAAAATGTTTTCAAATGATTTGTTGACAAAGGATTTTTATTAACTGTTTTCTGAAACAATAGATTGAGGTGGATTTCATAATAAACCTTATAATGAATATAAATGATTATATCTGGTAAAGAAAAGATTTTATTAATGAAAAAGATATATATGTATATATATATTTGAGGGCATGATGCCATATCAGAGATCGGGTCGTGTAGTGAACGACCTTGGGGGCAGGTCCCGAAATCCAACTGGGCCACTACGGTAGTGAATTACATATGGTTTGCCCAGGGAAAGAAAATGGTATTCTTTCTGGTCGACCTATCTGAATTGCTTTGGTAAGATTATATTTTTATTAAATTCTCATTTAATTATCTATTTGTTTAAGTGTTCTAGCTCGTTTTCTGTATATTTATCTGGTTTACGAAATTTCTTTTAAAGTTGAATAATTTTCAAATATAGTCCTATTGAGCCCTTCGCTCACGATTTATTTGTTTTAAAAATCTTAACCCTAGGTGGACATCAGCTTAGGATTGGAGAAGAGTCCGCTGACCGGACTTACTATCAGTAGAAGATTGGGTAGGTTAAGATACAATTCAAGGCATGTAAGATTATTAACTTATTCTTTTATTTTAGACGGTGGTTGTATTGTAATATTGTCAGTACTACATGTGTGTGCACAATATATGGGCCAGTGGGACCCATACTCGTTCCACCTCACATTTGAATATTCTTAGTATTCTTTTATTTGTTTAATTATCATAATGGTTTATTTTAATTCCTTAAATTATTCTACTTAAACAAATTTTAAAATTATCACTTTTTAATTATAGATTTGAATTTTAAGCCCTGTTTTTAACTAAATTTTTATTTAACTAACTTAATTAAACCACCACGTTACCTCCCGTACTCCGGGGCGTGACATAAAACTAAAGGAAAAAACCATAGAATTTTTTGGAAAAAAAAGAAGTCTGAAATGTCAAATATTTGTGCAAATATTCAAAAAAAAGAGTAAGTGTTCAAGGCGAATTATTAATTACCTGAGGCATATAAATAGCAATCACTATAGCACCAATATAATCTGCGAGAAGCATCCCAGTGCTAAGGACTGCAATATTTTTAAGTCCGAATATTGCCGCAAAAGTTCGTACACCATGCCTGTAATATTGTTAATATATATATATATTTTTAGTAATGTTAAAGATAAAGGCCAAACATATTGTTTCAAAATCTTCTTCTTGGTGTTCGAAGTGGGAGGGATTTCGAGTTGCGTAAATAAATCCAGTTTGGCGCAAGCTATTCCGGTTGTCGTTCCATTTTCCGTAAGGTTGTTTCTATTTTGTTTTCTTTTTCTTATTACTAAATTCGAGTGAATTGTTTTCTTTTTTCGTTTTCTTATCAACAAAGAAAAAATCTAAAGTTCGATTGAAATTGAAAAGTTACAGATTTTACGTACAATAAATATATGACACATAAAAATGCAACTTACTTAGTGTCACCTTCCACATCCGAGAGATCTTTTGCAATGTTTATGGCCACGAAAAACCATGTCACAAAGATAGTGAGAAAAACAATCGGAGGGCTGTATGGCAAAGTAAAATCCAAAATATAAGAATTATAACAACAACACAACAAAAATTATAAAAATTAAAGAGAAAGGCAAGAAAAATAAATAAAAAGATTATGGTTTTATAAAATTGTGACACACCTCCACAAGAATTGAAGTCCAAGAGAAGTTCTAGAAGCGTAATATATACCAACATTGTGAAGGATAGCCGTCTGCAAATATGATTTGCTTTTGTAATTATTAAATGATCGAAATAGAAATTATATGTGCAGTCACCTAAGAAACGACATGTCAATACGAAAACGACAACCTCAAATAAAATAACAACAAAATGAAAAAAGGGCAACACAAGCATATGAAAAACTCCTCTTCAATCTATGTATGCTATATATGTCACAATAAAACAGGAAAGTGACTTGTTTTCCAAATCATATTTTCTCTTTAAGGACCACTAAGATTTCCAATGATCAGTAAAGTTTCTAAATATATTAGAACACGATTTCATCACGAAGTTAAGATGATGGAAAGAAAATAACAACAATACCAAAGGAAGCACAATAATAGTTGTAACAGAATAATTCTTGAATCTTAAGGGAGGAGCAGAATAGAAGGTGCCCAAGAAAAGAGCAAGATAGTAGAGAGAAAAAATGACTCGGTCGGCACTCATCAGCCACAGAATCATTAGGCCAGCAAATACATCAAATATCACCGAGAACCATGCTTGTTTTAGAGAAAGTTCTCCTGAAGGTATAGGTAAATAAGGCTTGTTTATCCTGAAAATAAAACATGATTAACATAAGCTAAATGGCATTTTTCGGGCAATTAAAAAATGAAAGAAGAAATTAACAAAAATAATAAGTTGTTTAATTGAAAATAAAGAATAAATTTTACTTGTAGTAATTTTTAGAAAATCGTAATTTTGAACAGATCATTGAGAAACTTGCGAGGGCAAGACAGAGCTACCCTTTCTAACTGTTATCCTTACACTTGTACTCCCAATAAATACATATTTGCAATGTTTTCTTAGTTTCCCCTTCCCCAAACTTTCTAACTGCAATAATATACTACATAGAAATTCTTAAAAATTTCGTTTAGAACCCAACTCATGACTTTAAGAAATCATTCAAAACCCGAAAAAGTTAACAATCAAGTATACTACTATATAATTAACTTAAAATTTTAGGAATCTACACTTTTAAAAGTGAATAAAATTACATTACAAGCTTTTGTTTGAGAGACATAAATAGATAAATCAAGGTAAAAGAGATAGACTCAAACGCCATGGATCTGTGACTATACATCCTCTTAGTAGAAGACACATGAAAACTCTCTTCTTGAGTGCTCTCTAATTAAGGCAAACATGGATGGAGTTTTTCTTAGAAAAAGAAGGAAAGAATATTCTCCGATCGTTGGCTCATGTGTAGAAAACCAATACATTAAGACAAAACTTGAACAAAGGTTATGAGTTCAGAATTAAAGTCTTATAAATTCAGGGCTCGAAGCAAGAATGGTTTTGAAACTATCACATTAATGATAATTTTTCAAAAATTGTCCGCCTCTATAGTTTTGAAGTGTTGCTTCTTGTTTCCCTTATTTTTCTTCATTTTCCTTTCAAAAATTGTCTTTTCTATTCTTGATGGATTTGTGGGTTCTCTTTATCCGATTCTTGCTTTCTTATTTTTTTTTTAATTTTTTCTAAATAATTGTCTTTTTTGTTGTGAAAAGGAAAACGGGATCCAGTTATGTGTAACAAAATGAATATTCGTATATTCTTGGAAAAACATGCAAAACACCTTTGTGTGTATTGCAAATATGCCACTTTAATTTGCCTTTTTTATTATACAAATGCCTAAACATTCCATGTGCTTAAGAAATCAGACTCAAAATACCCCCTGAAGTAATAGATTTTTTATAAAATGACAAGACTATCCTTCCCACCTTTCATTAAATACAATAAACGAATGTAATAATTTATAGGCAATTAATTACTATATTTCTTAGTACGTTCCTTAGATTTAGAGACTACTGGTTATAATTGTAGAAAGCGATGTTGTTATATACATATAGATATATATATTGATAAAAAATATATATATGCATGCATGCTTGGATAGGCATACCTGTCAATATCGGCATCATAAATATCATTGAGACAATGACAACAAGCATGCAAAAGTGCTATGGCAATTAGGCAAGGGAAGGCCTTAATTAGCACAGACCATTTAAACAATTGTGGGTTCTCAACTAACACTCTTGCAAAAATACATCTGCACAAGAAGACATACCATAAACGTACTTAAATTATGTAAACTACTTTGGTTTGCCTTTTGAAGATACAACAAAAATTCTTTCAACATAACACGATGTTGTATAGCGTTGTGTTTGAAAGAGATAATGCATTAAATTAGTTGCGTTGTTCAGACTATTGCATTCATGCAATTATTTTGAGAAATTACCTTTCTATATAAAGGGTGATTTCTGTTTCTACTATTCTCTCCTTTTACTATAAGAAGAAGAAAATCGTCTAAATTTCAAAAACAAAAAGAAAAAAAAATGGAAAATAGGAGAGAGAGAGAGAGAGAGCTTTGGAACAATCGTTCCAAACTAAGCCAACTAGCTAGATCATAAACTTTATGGCAATTTTATTTGAGAGAAAAAGAAGTTCAGTAGTTGCATGCATAATACAGACGTAAATCGATACCTGATCTCTATTGTAATGTCTAGAGTTCAAATTCATTTCCCAATTTATTTCTACAAATTATTTTTTTTCCTCCTTGTTTTCTCTATAATTTACTCTATATATATCTATATATTTGGGTGTGGTTTCAAATGATGATGTTTTTAATAAATACTATTATTACTAACCATTTAATATAAATCTCACGTTTGTAATAAAGTGGCTAGTTGACCAAAAAATTAATGATAATTAATGAGGTTGAGTTTTTATTACACCACATCATCAATTATTATTAAAATATACTAATTTTAGAAATGTAACTATTAAAAATCCACATATATAAATTTGCTTACACGGCGGATATAATTACTTGAATCATTGCATGGGGCCTCATGAATTTTTTGCAAGATGATACAAGACGTGATATTTTGACAAGTATTGATGAATTGGAACTACCAGATTTAACTCGATCATCGCATGCCTGTATAGGGCAATAAAAATTTTGATTCAATAATTTATAATTAAATTGAATAGCAAAACATATTTGAACAACTAACAAAAGGTAATTAAAATCTTATCACAGGATTAGAAGAGTAATTATGAACAAAAGGTAATTATATATCTAATCACAAGATTAGAAGAGTAATTATGTTATGTAAGTAGTTTAACAACTTATGATAATTAAACTTGCCTGCAAATTAAAAAGTTTACAAAAAAAATGTTGAACTCGTAAGCAGCCTTGCCGATAGGAACGGTCAGTCCCCCGGCCCATAATTCTACAATGTTAGCTAGGCGCCGAACCTTTCAACAGTGTTCTGATTTAATTTGGAACTTGTACATACACCGTTTAGGATTTAGATTTTAGGGTATAATATTTTATTTGATACCTAAGGATATAAAAATTGTAATACTCACAAAATTTGCATTATTTCCATTAGCAAAAAATAAACATAAGATGGAGGTAAAGCGTGTTTGTGTATCTACATATAAAAAAAATATAATATAATACAATATATATAGATAGATAGATATAGATCTATACCTGAATGGAATCAGGCTTATGTTGGCCATTTGATGACTTTGAAGACCTGCTTTTGCGATAGGTTTCCGTTGGCATGATCAAATTTGTTGGTGAAGATATAATTTTTATAGGAAAATCACAATAGGAGGATTTTATAGTAATTTTGGTGGTGGGCTTAATATTATTGGTATCAACCTATGGAAGAGTGAGATGATCAGACTCGGAGCTTCAAGCGACCTCCGAAAAGAGCAAAAAGAGCTGACATTGTACAAAAATGCTTGTTGAACATCAAATTTATAGGATTAATATATATTTGTCTCAATTAATTTCATAAGTACTTGGTCTACACAAATTAAAGTTGTATTAATGTTCCACTTGTCATATCTAATTAAAAACTTGGTCAACATAAAGATAACTATTTTGCTTATATAATCAGTTGTCTTAACGTGCGGACGAAAGTGATGGCGAGGTCTTTTGATGTTATCGTAGTGTCTTGGTAATTAGGGATCACACTTGTAAAAAATATGCTTATTCATGTCACATTTTTTTAAAAAAAATTATGTCATACTATCGTTTATATTGTATTTTTTAAGTTATGCCGTACTCAAACATGAATGACATTTATATAAAGTAAGTTTCAAAATATAATAGTTATGAAAATTTCTCAATTATTGTAACGTTAGGCTTTTTAGACCCATTACTGGAACGAGAAAAGTCAATGTCAATGGATACTAACCCAGTTGATGCAAGTGGAGTGGGTTAAAGGGATGATCAATATTAAAACTTATACATATTTTAGAGCTTTGGTGGTTAAATACAAGGGCAAGCAAAGAAACGATGGGATCAGCTACAACAAAAACTCCTCGCCCTACATAAACAAGTCTTCAAAGTTCATAATCTTCTTTGTAAGATTCTTTTTCTGGAAACAAAAGATTAGAAAAAGTTGCAAAAACATTTGACAACATAAGGAAGAGTGAATGTTCAGTAAAAAAAAAAAAAAAAAAAAAAGACACTAACACCTATTGCCAATAAGTGGTTAGAATTCGCGTTTGACAAATAATTTACAACGCGCCATAATAAACTCTGTTTAATTATAAATCAAACAATTAAAAAGTTACCCCATCAGTTAAAATAATAGTTTCTATAAGTAATAGAAAATTAAAAAGAAAGACAAATCTTGCTTTAAAAGTTCCCTAAAACGATTTTATAAGAAGGAGATAGAGTGTTCTTGTAAATTGAAGTAAAGGGAGGTATTATTGCGTGATGCTTTATATAACCATTCCTTTCATTTTCAAACTTCAAAAGTCAAATAACTTTGTCCTTAGGGCATTCTTTTATTGGCCGCTAGGGAGAAATTTGTTAACTGGGGTGGGTGGAAGGTTTAATGGATAGGTGATTTTAAGACGCAGCTATTATGAAACAAGGCAAAGTATAACAAAAGACTAAAGAGAACAAGAGAGAAAACACAAGAGGAAATGAGAGATAAAATATCTTTATATTCTTTTACTTGTGACAGATGAACATACAAGCTTAGTAAAACCTCTATTTATAGGCCAAGAATTATAACAAGGAGAAATAGCAATAGACATAACTTACATAGGTTACATATACAATTAAGAGAGACGTAATGCACAATATTAAAAGGGATTCAATGGTAAGATAATGTGGCCTAAATGTGAATTGTAAATATACAATAAAACCTTTGCATTTAAATTATGGCATACCAAGAGGTGGCATTCACACATACACACATACACGACTCACAATACTCCCTATTGGATGTCCACTGTACAAAGAATATACTGTTAGACATGTATGTTTCAAGGAGTAAAAATGTAATATGTTTTTGAAGACATTTTTATCAATAAAGAATTTATTTATTATTCATATACTAAATTGTTGTCCTCTTTACGTTCATATTTGTTGAATGTATGGACAGATTATGTGGAAGACATGATTCTAAAGGTGATGGTCTAAATTATAAAATCCGTAATCAAGGGAATAAAGTTAGGCGCTTTATTCATGTAAAGATTGTTATGTTGTCTATATCTTTAACGGGAGATGGTTTGTCTTGACCATCGGAGGTAAACTCTGTAAATAGAAACATTGGTGCATTTTCATAGGTGACAATATATTGGATCGAGATATAAAGTGTAATTGATTTAGATTAATAATTCTGTCTCAGCAAATCAAGTCACTCTAGGCAATCATATGTGTTGTATCTTAATCTTGAGACGAATAATGGACTCGTTATCTTGACTTTTATCTTTTGGTGTACCAAAGGGTGACGCCCACATTTTATGTTGGTACGCATGCCAATATGTTGAAGGCATGACTTTTGATAGCGTAGACTTGTTATTCATAGATATAAAATCCATAGCTCCTTTTTAGGAGTCGTTATTATCCTCTTATATACTTTGTTGTATAATTGAAAAACTGAAGTGCTCAATCATTTGGATACATAGGTGTAACGGTATAGTATTCTGTCTTTAGATAGTAAGTTTTCTAGAGATGAGATAATGCAATGTAAGAGAAAAATAATTAAGAAGGTAAGACATAATTTATCCTTAAGCCGATTATGGATAATCCTATAAGGATACGTCACATCATGATATGTCATAAAGACTTAGCTATTCAAGCTTTGTAATTTTATATAGTTCGATAGTGCAGTTCTAATCTTTTAGTAGAGTAGTGTTAGAGTTGATGATTATGAAATGTATATCTAGGATATTAGGTTTCATAATTATCAGGAGCTTGAACTATATAGGTCCATCAGGTCTCTTTTGCTATCTCATAATAAGTCCTGTAATGATAGGGCATGCTTTTCCAATAAATTGGTGACTTATGTCAAATTATCAAATTGGCTTAAATTCAATAGAATCAGATCATTCATATCTGTTTATCGATTGAATTAATTTATGTAAATTAATTCAAGATAAACTTGTTGAATTATCGAGAATATTTATTTTCCTAGAGATTATCTACATATGGCTGTTTTAATCAAATAACTTTTCTATTGGGTTATTTGAATTAAAATAAGACTCTATCCTAAGAATCTTAGTGGGAAATAAAGATTCATAGGGATAAAAAAAATTGTAAGTTCAACAGGCCGGTCATCAAGTTCAGCCTACCAATAGAGTAAGTTTAGCAGGCCGATCTGCCAGTTCGGCCTGCTGAGCGAACAATAATCTGATCACATGTCTTAGACATGAATTTTATCATATATTGATTCAAATTTTCTAAGGCTTTATTTGATAAGGACTAATAAGGACTAACCCTTAGTCCCAATCTCTATAAATAAGGAGTGAGACTCATTGTTATGTAGATCAGTTGAGAAACCTAGAGTGAGCACTCTGTCTGTGAGTCTCTAAAACTCCCCTGAGAATTATTGTTCACAAATCACGAACCATAGTTTTGGGTTTGCTCAATTGGTTGGAAGGAGAGTCATTAGAAAGAGCTATACAAGTGAGCCCACACACACATCGGTCCTGGATAAAGAATAGCAAAGAAGGCTAGTTGGTTGAGGCTCTTCTACAACGCCCTTCTCTTCACGTATAGCGAGAGCTTTTCAACAAGGAAGGTTAGAAAGATTTGGTTAATTTATGTATATAGCGTGTCAAACTTATGTCTTGAAAATTACTCTAGTATAAAAATTTTTAAAATTTTTACTGCATACTACTTTTTCAACAATTGGTATTAGTACCATAGTTTTTGCATAAATTTATGAGTTTCTGATCTTGCTATTTGTATAAATTATGTGATCTTGATCTCTCGTGTGCTCGAATTTAATTTTTAGAGAGTTAACACTCTAGGTTTTCTATATATTTATGTTGTCATTGATTATATGGTGAATATTTATTAATTAATTATGGTTGATTAAATTATTATTTAATTATTAATTAATTAATTAATTTATGCTGATTATGGTTCCTTAGAGGTTAGAATGTATATCTAGGTTTTTTATATAATTATATCGTAAACTATCATCTTTATCTAGGAATTATTATTTAATTTTGTAAGAATTTTATAATTAAATAATCATTAGGACAAGATGGATCTAGAAGATGCATTCTATAGGTATTTCCTAAGTCTCTGAATTTTATGTTTTGAGTTGTTGAAAATAAAATTGAAAAGCTACATTAAAACTATATTTTTCTAGAAGTCGTGATTTCTGCTCTGTCGGTAGGCCGAAACCTTAAGTTTGGAAGGCTGATGGTCATAGACTGTTAGGCCAGACCTTGGGATAGGTAGGCTATTTGCATGGCAAAATTTTGATGACTCTAGCGGCAGGCCGACCTAAAGAGTTTAGTAGGCCAAACGGTCATGACCAGCAGGCCGATCACATAGATAGGCATGCTGGTAGAGAGCTGTGGATTTTTAGAAAACGGTGCATTTTTACTGTAGTTTTGATTTTATTTTTGGGACAATTCTAAGAAACATTAATTTGAATATGACCGGAAATAAGGAGTTTTTTGATCTGTGTAGGATTAAATAATTGAAGATAGACAATACATGAAGAAGGATATAAATTGAAGATTCAACGATGAAGAATCAATAATATGTTTTGAGTTATCTCTTGTAATCTTTATTTTTTCTATTCTCTAAGGTGGGACTATAATATTACAGTTGTTTATTATTATTTTACTTGTGGCATAGCATGATTGCTTTGCTTGTCTGCATTATAATATGATTTGCTATATATATTGATAACATGTCATATAGAATAGGGAGTGCCGCTCATTTAAAAATTGTTCATGCATGTTCTTAAAATAAAACCATGATTTTAAAAGATTGAGTAGGAGAAGGATTTCAAAGAGATGACCTACAGTCTCCATCGTTGGTCCATAGGTAGCGCATGGTTGTTCTGACCCCTAGAAAGGGACTTCATCATGTTCCGAGTTGGATTTCTAAGAGTATAAGATATTTTAGCATGATTTATCGTTGCACACTCCTAGGTGGTGATTATAAATCATAGATAAAATATTGAAACGATGGTTATACACTCATGTTAATTTTATTATTAACCCCCACTAGGACCTCTGCTAATAAAATTAATGGCCAAAGAAACGATTATTAATATACGCTGGATCATACGGGTCCTAGATAGCATATATTAATCAGGAAGGGATCCATCTTCCTAATTGAATTTGACAAGTCTCCCCTAGGCGGCTTGTTGAATTCTGAGTTGGAAATTATCATTATAAGGTTGTGATATTTTCAAGGTTTTGGCACATAAATACATTTGTATGCTTTACATGATTGTGTTATCGTACTAAATTATTATTGTATGTTTGCTTATGTTTGGTATATGATTTTTAATTGTAGATTAAAAATGTCTAAAAACACTTTATCTTTGATACTCGACAAAAACCAATTAACCGATGAGCACTATAATGATTGAAAATGGAACCTAAACATCATCCTATCCTTTGAGAAACTGAAATTTATGCTGAAAACTCCGTGTTCTCCAGAGCCTATGAGGGATTCCACTAACGATCAAATCCAAGTGTATGATTGTTGGAAAGATGCTAATGGTAAGGCCTACTGCTATGTTATGGCCAACATGAATAACGTGCTGCAGGCTCAACATGAAGATTATGAGATTGCTAGGTGGATCTTGGATAATCTTGAAGACATGTTTAGAGAGTAAACCCTAACAAAATGGCAACGGGTGCTTCAAAAACCTCTTAACTGCAAACAAAGACCATGGACATTTGTAAAGGAGCATATGATGTTGGTCATGGGTTACCTTACTAAGGCTCAAACCAATGGTGCTAATATTGATTCTGAAACTCAGATGACTATGGTCTTTGAGACTCTATCTAAGGAATTTATTTTGTTTAAAGCTACATTTAATTTAAGCAATAGATGGGATATGACCTTAACTGAGTTGATGAAGCAATTGCATAAGTTTGAACTATTGATCAGGGAATCTCCTGTGGGTAGCAAGGCCAACTTGGTGACGGCTACTAGTCCCAATCCTAACCAAGGAATAGAAAGAAGAAACGGGCCAAGAACTACAAGTTTTCTATGCCTACAAATGGCAAGAATAAGAAGAAAAAGAAGAAGAACCTGAAGAAGCTCAAGTGCTTTTTTTGCGAGAAGGTCAGGTACATCAAGAAGAATTGCAAGGATTTCTTTTCTCGAGGAGGTAAGTGTGATCTTCTAGTTGTAGAAATTTGTTTGGTTGAGGAATCCAGTGATACTTGAGTCATAGATTCTAGAGCAAATAATCATGTTTGTGTTTCTCTATAGGGGTTCAAAGAAATAAGAAGTCTGCTATGTGAAGACTTCACTTCGGATGAATGATGGATCCCTAGTCTTAGCTGAAGCAGTGGAAGATGTCTATCTATATTTTGATAATTATAGGAATTTAATTTGCAAGATTGTTTTTATGTTCCTAAACTTAAAAGGAATTTAATTTCTATAGCTTGTTTATTTAAAGACTCCTATTTGGTTTCTTTTAGTAATAAAGTAGTCATTCGTAAAAACAAATCTTTTATATGTTCTAGATGGATGTAAAATAATCTATGTTTTATCAAACGTAAGATGGACTTACTCCTTAATGCTGAGGTTAATGAAAATATTTCTAAAAGACTTAAAACTTCTCACTCTAAAAAGACTTATCTTTGGCATTTGTGACTAGGTCATATTAACATGAATAGGATTCAAAGGTCGGTAAGGGTTGGACCTTTAAGTCACTTAACGATGGAATCTATACCACAATGTGAATCTTATTCGGAGGATAAAATGACCAAAAGATCATTTGGGTCTAAGGGCAAGAGGGCCAAAAGGGTTCTAGAACTTATGCATAGTGATGTTTGAGGACCAATGAACATCCGAGCACGAGGAGGGTATGAGTATTTCGTCACTTTTGTGGACGATTACTCAAGGTATGGGTATATGTACCTGTCATGCCCCGGAGTACGGGAGGTGACGTAGTGGATTAACTGAGTTAATTAAATAGAGATTTAATTAAAAATTGGGTTTTAGAATTAAATTTATAAATAAAAATGTGATAATTTTGAAGTCATTTATTTAAAACAAGCAGTTATAATATTTAAACAAATAAAATAATAAAATAATAAAATAGAAGGTGAGGCGCGAATGGGTCCACTGACCCACATCTTGTGCACACACATAGTACTAATAATATTAAATTACAACCACAGTCCAGAATAAAAGAGAAATTTAAGAATTATACATGCCTTGAATTGTTTGTTCTACAACTTACCCAAATCTTATACTGGTCGCAAGTCCGATCAACGGACTCTTCTCTGATCCCAAGCTGATATCGACCTAAGGGGTAAGATTTTAAAACAAATAAAACGTGAGCGAAAGGCTTAGTAGAACTATTTATTCAAAACATTTAATTTTAAAAGAAATTTCATCAAACAAATAAACATTTAGAAAATGAACTTAAATGAGTAAATAAATAAATAAATAATTAAATAAATAAATAATTAAATAATTAAATAAATGTGTAAATAACAATCCAATAAAGACTTATCTTATCGAAACAATTTTATAGGTCTACCAGAAAGAATAACATTTTCTTTTCCTAGGCAAACCATATGTATTTCACCACCGTAGTGGCCCAACTAGGTTTTAGGACCTGCCCGCAAGGTTGCGCACTACAAGATCTGGTCTCTGATATGGCATCATGCCCCAAAATATATTTATCTACATATATATATCTTTTCATTATTATTAAAATCTCTTTTTACCAAATACAATCATTTACATTCCTTATGAGGTTTGTTATGAAAAATCACCTCAATTCTACCATTTATGAAATTATCCAATAAAAATATATTTTCAACCAATCATTTGAAAACTTTTTGTTAAAAATTCCTTTGAGGCAAAACATTTAAAAATTGGTACCAAGGAAGGGGTAGAAGTCTTACCTCGATACTCGTGTTGGTGTCCCTCACTGAAATCCAGGTTCGCTATACGTTAGCTCCGTGGATCCATGCACAACCTTAAATGGAAACTAGATCTATTAGTATCTAGCGTGAGATATTCTATGGTACTAAATCATTTCATGGTGTCCTAGTGTGCCATTTAGGTTTATAAAATCATTTTACAAAGTTGGAATTTCAATTGGGGTCCAAAATGGTGAAAACGGGTGAAAAATAAAAAAATTTCACCATGCCCGGTCGACCTGCCGGTCGCCCTAGTTCGGCCAGCTAAACTACACAGTTCGGCCGGTTGAACTGCACAGTTCGGTCAGCTGAACTGTGTAGTTCGGCCTATAGGAAAACCAAGTCTAGTCGGCCAAACTTTTCCAAGTTCAGCATGTTGGTCGAATGAATCCGGCCTGCCAAACACAAAAATCGACAAGTGTTCAGCCTGCTGATCTAGAAAAATTCTAGAATTTTTTAGGCATGGGTCTAGGCCTCCCCAGAGCCCAAATCTACAATTCTAACCTGTTTTCTCAATTCTCAAGCATGGATAATGATCATAATTGATAGAAAAACATAGTAGATTACTTTTTAATGTTTTAAAATAAGTTTTAAACAAAATTTTCAAATAAATCCAAAAATAGAGAAAAATGGAGAAAAATAAAAAATCTTGATTTAAATCCATTTTTTATGAACCAAAGCTTGTATTCTAGTTATTCTAAGTTCATCTAATCTGGATTGAAGGTTTTCTAAGCTTAGAAAAGCTTAGATTTCAAAATGCAAGAAAAATAAAAAAATTTAAAAAGTTTTGAAATTTTGAAAACTAACCTTGGATTAAGTTTTGAATCAAGTTTGTGGTTGCTCAATCATATTCCCGAGCCTTCAATCCACTAACCTAAAGCTTGGAGTTGATTTTTCTTTTAAAAATTTTGAGAGGGAATTGAGAGAGAGTGAGAGACCGAGGGAGAAAAAGAGAGAGAGAGTGTGAGTGAGAGTGAGAAAGAGAAAGGGAGAGTGAGAATAAATAGAGGAAAAATGGGTGGTTTTACTGCGCAAAAGCAGATATTTTGACGAATTGTTTTATTTCAAAAGTTCAAAATAATAATTAAAATGATTAAGAGTAATTTTAAATCATTAAAAGAATAAAATAACATAAATTCAAAAATTTTACAAAATGATCAAATTAAGTTTAAAATATTCATTATGGCACACTAATCCACCATTTAACACACTAACAACACTTAATTAATTTACAGGCGTTACAGTACCTAATGCACCACAAAAGCGAAGCTTATGACAAGTTCAGGGAGTTTCATGTTGAAGTATAAAACCAATTTGGTAGACCCATAAAAGCACTTCAATCTGATCGAGGTGATGAATACATTTCTAATGAGTTCCTAGGACATTTATTAGAGAATGGGATTTTATCCCATTTGACTACGCTAGGCACTCTCCAGTAGAATGGTATGGTAGAGAGAAGAATAGGACGTTGTTGGACATAGTCAATTCCATGATGAGTTATTTATCATTGCCTTTATCTTTTTGGGGATATGCACTGCACACTACGTGTTATCTTTTGAACAATGTGCCTTCAAAATTGGTTCCTAAAACTCCTCACGAGTTGTGGACAAGCAAAAGGCCATTCTTAAACCATATTTGCATATAGGGATATCCGGCTCATGTCCTATTTAGGATGTGAATAAGTTTGAAGCACGTTTAGAAGTTTGTATGTTTATAGAATATCCAAAAGGGACTTATTTCTATAACCCAAAGGATAATAAAGTCATGATTTTAACTAATGTAACTTTCCTTGAGGAAAGTTACATGGACAACTTTAAACCTCGAAGCAAAGAAGTGCTCGAGGAGTTGACGAGTGATCTGATCATTTCAAAGGTTCCAAATGAGATTGTTCCAATCAATGTAAAAAACTAATCGAACTTGAACAACACGCTAAGGGGCTTCGGCATAGTAGGATGATCGGGCGTCAACCCAAAAAGTTTATGTTCAATGGTGAAGCCTTTTTGGCTGAACCGGATGAACATGACAGGGATCCTTGTACTTGCGTAGAGGCTATGGAGGATGTTGATTTGAAGGGAGCTTGTGGATCTTATCTAGGAGCTTATGGATCTTCTCGAAGGGGTAAAACCCATAGGATGTAAGTGGATTTATAAGAGGAAGAGAGGAGTTGATGGAAAGGTCTAAACCTATAAGGCTAGACTAGTAACTAATGGAAACACGCAAAAGGAAGAAATCGATTACGAGGAAACCTTTTCACCTGTAGCCATGCTTAAGTCCATCCGCATTCTCTTGTCCATAGCTGCCACTCTCGACTACGAGATTTGACAGATGGATGTCAAGATGGCCTTTCTGAATGGCTATCTTGATGAGTCCATATATATGGAGCAGCCAGACAGGTTCAAGGCTAAGGGTCAGGAGGGTAAGGTTTGTAAGCTACTAAAGTCAATTATGGACTTAAGTAGGCTTCCCGTTCTTGGAACATAATATTTGATCAAGTGATTAAGACTTATGGGTTCACACAAAATGTGGATAAACCATGTGTTTACAAACACTATATGGATGGGAAGGTAGTTTTTCTACTTTCTATGTAGATGACATTTTGTTAATTGGCAATGACGTTTAGATGTTGTCATCAGTCAAATTATGGCTGACCAAATAGTTTGACATGAAGGACTTGGGTGAGGCTAATTTTTTTCTTGGTGTCCAGATCTTTTGAGATAGGAAGAAAAAAATGATAGCTTTGTCCTAGGTAAGCTACATAGATTAAATTCTCAGGAGGTTTGCAATGCAGGATTCTAAGAAAGGTGGGCAACCATTTCGGTCTGGAATCACTCTTTCTAAGAAAGACTTGCCAAAGTCTGACAAAGAAGGAGAATACATAAAGAAGTTGCCTTATGCCTTGGTAGTGGGTAATCTCATATATGCCATTCTTTGCACACGACCGGATATTTGTTATGCAGTCAAAATTGTAAGTCAATTTCAAGTGGATGTGGGACTGAACCGTTAGGTTGTAGTCAAGCATATTTTCAACTAGAGGCATGACTCTTGATAGCGTAGACTTGTTATTCATTGATATGGAATCTATAGCTTCTCTTTAGGAATCATTGATATCCTCTTATATAGGTTATCTTGTAATTGAAAAATTAGAGCGCTCAGCCATTTGGATACATAGGTGTAACCATATAGTATACTGTCTTCAGATGGTAAGTTTTTTGGTAGTGAGATAATGGAACGTTAGAGAAAAATAATTAGAAAATTAAGACAGAATTTATCTGTAAGCTTATTACGGATAATCCTATGGGGATACGACACAGCATGATATGTCATGAAGACTTAGTTATTCAGGCTTCGTGATTCTATGTAGTTCGAGAGTGCAGCTTTAAGCTTTTAGTGGAGTAGCATTAGAGTTGATGATTATGAAATGTATATCTAAGATATTGGGTTTCATAATTATCGAAAGCTTAAACTACATAAGTCCATCAGGTTTCCTTTGCTAACCATAATAAATCTTGTAATGATAGGGCGTGCTTTTCTAATAAATTGGTGACTTTTGTCAAATTATCAGATTTGTTGAAATTTGATGGGATCAGATAATTTATATCTGTTTATCGGTTGAATTAATTTTGTGTAAATTAATTTAATATAAACTTGTTGAATTATCGAGAATATTTATTTTCCTAGAGACTATCTAGATATGACTATTTATATAAGGTAACTTCTCTATTCGGTTATTTGAATTAAAACTGAGGCTTTATTACAAGAATCTTGGGTGGAAAATAAAGATTTGTCGGGATCAAAAAAATATATGTTTGGAAGGTCGATCTTCAGGTTTGGCCTACCGATGGAGTTAGTTCGGTAGGCCGATCTGCCAGTTCAGCCTACCGACCAAATGATAATCTAATCACGCATTTTAGACGTAAATTTTATCAGATATTGATTTTTCCTTATTTGATAAGAACTAACCTCTAGGCCCAACCTCTATAAATGGGGAGTGAGACTCATTGTTATGTAGATCAGTTGAGAAATCTAGAGTGAGCACTCTGTCTGTGGGTCTCTAAAAGTCCCCTGAGAATTGTTGTTCACAAATCACGAACCATAGTTTTGGGTTTTCTCAATTGGTTGAAAGGAGAGTCACTAGGAAGAGCTGTATGAGTGTGCCCATATACACACCAGTTGTGGATAGAAAATAGCAAAGAAGGCCAGTTGGTTGAGGCTCTTTTGGAATGCCTTTCTCTTCACGTATAACGGGAGTTTTTTGGCAAACAAGATTAGTAAGATCTGATAAATTTATACATATAGCATGTCAAACTTATGTCTTGAAAATTACTCTGGTATAAATATTTTTAAAATTTCTGTTGCGCAATACTTTTCCAACTTATGCCTCATTAAAAACCTTGCTATGAAAAAACTCAATGGGAAAAAATCATAGGGTAGGAAGAAAGAGTACATAATTCTTGTATACTCTACACTTAAGATTGTCTCATTAAAAACCTTACCAGGAAAGCCCAATAGAACAAAAACCAAAGCTAAGGGAAAAAGAGTACAATATTTAGTGTCTTCTCCTCATGTCAACATCTCTTCTTCAAAGTTCTTTAAGTTGACACATGCTAATTTTGTGTACCAACTTCTCAAATGTTGTTGGAGGAAGTGCCTCTGTAAACAAATATGCCAAGTTGTCACTTGAGCAAATTTGATGTACGTCGATCTCTCCTTTCTTTTGAAGCTCATGCATGAAAAAGAATTTTGGTGAAATTTCTTTGTTCTATCTCCTTTTATCTAACCCTTTTAAGTTGGGCGATACAAGTTGCATTATCTTCATACCACATAGTTGGACTTTCTTTGTTGAATGAAATATTACATGTTATGTGCCCTAGGCCAATTATGTAATGACCACATATTGACTTCATTACATTTGCATTTTATTAATAAAGAGGCATTTTCATTATTATTATTATTTTATGAATAGTTAATTCTGCCTAAGGTCATCAAGTATGTGACTTGATAGTAAAACTCTTAGGTGAAAATTGAATTATATTTAAATTATCCCTAGTCGGTCATTATTATTGGGATAATAATGATGAAGACTAGTATGAAGTTTGACTGATGATTATGTTTTACTAATCATGCATATGAGATACTAAGTCAACTCATAGATACATATTTGAGAAATGATGTAT
>CAMOHE010047513.1:0-37585 GCA_946598075.1 Artocarpus hirsutus
AAGTGCCGATTCAGATCATCGATCGTAAAGTAATTAGTTTACGCTGTCATGAGATCTCGTTAGTTAAGGTCGTGTGGCAACATCACGGGGTTGATGAAGCTACCTGGGAATTAGAATCGAGAATGCGGGAGTTGTATCCGCATTTATTTTGTTTTTGAATCAATTTGTAAATTTCGAGGACGAAATTTCTTTTAGGGATGGAGAGTTGTAACACCCCGAAGTTAATTAAGTGTAATTAGAGTATTAAATGGTGGATTAGTGTGCCATAATATGTGTTCTCAACTTAAGTTTATCATTTTGTGAAAATTAAGAAAACTTATGTTATTTTACACTTTTAATAATTTTTAAAATAATCTAAATTGTTTTTAATTGTTAATTGAAATATTTAACAAAGCAATTTGATTTGAAAACTGTGTGCTGTCGCGCACAGTTTTGTAAAACTAGTTGTCTTTTCTCCCTCTATTTAAAACTCACTCTCTCTCTCTCCTAACTCTTTCACTCGCTCCCTCTCTCCTCTCTTCCTCTCTCTCAGTTACACTCTCTCTCTCGTTTTCTCTCTAAAATTTTTGAATCAAATTTTGATTTCAAGCTTCGAGTTAGTAGATTGAAGGCTCGGGAACGAGATTCAACAACAAAAACATTATTTTAAAGCTTCAATTCAAGGTTAGTTTCAAAAATTCAAAAGTTTTTCTATTTTTTAAATTTTCTTGCATTTTGAAATCTAAGAGTTTCTAAGCCTAGTAAAGCTTCAATCTAAGTTAGATGGACTTAGATTAGCTAGAATACAAACCTTGTTTGATCAAAAACGGATTGAAATCAAGATTTTTCATTTTTCCTCTATTTTTTTCTATTTTTGGATTTATTTGAAAATCTTGTTTAAAACTTGTTTTAATCCATTAAAAAGTTTTGTACTATGATTTTCTATTATTTATGATGATTTCCTAAGCCTGAGAATTGAGGAAACAGGTTGTATTGAAGAATTGGGCTAGGGGAAAGCCGAGACCCATGCGTGAAAATTTCTGGAATTTTCCAGATTGACAGGCTGAACTTGACCTTCGGCAGGCCGGATTCAAAGGATCGACAGGCCGGATTCATCCGACCGGTAGGCCGAACTTGAGAAACTTCAGCCGACCGGACTTGGTCTTCCGGCAGTCTGAACTGTGCAGTTCGGCCGGCCGAACCAGGGGAACCGGCAGGCCGACCGAACCTAAACCCAATTTTGTGATTTTCACCCGTTTTCACTATTTTGAACCCTGATTGAAATTTTAACTTTATAAAATGATTTTATAAACCTAAATGGCACACTAGGACACCATGAGACGATTTAGTATCATAGGATACCTCGGGTTAGATACTAATGAACTAAGTTACTATACGTTTAGGAATTGTGTGTGGATCCATGGAGCTAACGTATAGCGGATCGGGATTACGGTGTGGGACACCGACATGAAAATCGAGGTAAGACTTCTACCCCTTCTTTGGTAGCCCTATTTCAAAATGATTTAAGCCAAAAATGGATTTTTATCAAATGTTTTCAATGACTGATTAGGAAATGATTTTGTTTAAATATCTTTACAAACGGTTGTTTGAGAAATGTTCATAATGAACTTCATTATGAATGTAAATGATTATATTTGGTAAACAGATATTTTAATAATTAAAGAAAGATATATGGGCATGATGCCATAACAGAGATCGGGTCGTGTAGTGAACGACCTTGAGGGCAGGTCCCGAAACCCAGCTGGGCCACTTCGGTGGTGAATATTTGGTTTGCCCGACAGAATTAAAAAGGTACTCTTGACAAACTGTTTGCAATGGAATTTTAGTAAATGAAAATACTTATTTGATTCATTTAATTATTTATTTATTAAGAAAGATCTATTAGAATATTTATCCATTTATTTTAAAATATAGTCCTACTGAGCTTTTCGCTCACGTTTTTATTGTTTTAAAATCTTACCCCTAGGTGGATATCAGCTTAGGATTGGAGAAAAGTTCACTGACCGAACTTACGACCAGTAGAAGATTTGGGTAGGTTGTAGTACAATAAATCAAGGCATGTAAGATAGTAACTTATTCTTCTATTTTGGACTGTGGTTGTATGGTAATATTGTCAGTACTATATGTGTGTGCACAATATGTAGGCCAATGGGACCCATACTCGTTTTACCTCGTATTTAAATATTTTTAACATTCTTTTTATTTGCTCAATCATTATGACAATTTATTATATTTCCTTAATTTCTTTTATTCGAATGATTTTAAAATTATCTCATTTTTATTTATAAATTAAATTCTAAAGCCCTGTTTTTAACTAAATATTTATTTAATTAACTTAATTAAATCACCACGTCATCTCCCGTACTCCGGGGCATGACAGAGAACCAGACGTGACCATGGCAATGACCGAAGATTGTCGAGATCACCATTGATGGTGATGTGAGCAACGGTGATGTGACTTCACTGGAGAGAAGATAAGCTTCTCGCCAGAGAAAAGAGAAGAGAAGAGAGAGAGAGATGGAAGGTTGAAGTTTTGAGTTTAAGAGGAGGAAAAAAAAAAGAAATTATGAGTTTTGTGGCATTTATGGCATGATATTTTTTAATGTTTAGTTTTGTGACAAAAATAAAATAATGGGGGGAAAAGAATGGCATTGCACATAATATTCTCATTACTTAATATGGCAAAAAATCCAACTTGTGTAAAAACCTAAGGGTGCTAAGCACACCAACTCAAAAGTTAGGAATCTTATTACTTTGAATTATGGTTACAAGATAATTAGAATTATGAGCTATCCTAAACATTCTACTACTCCTAAACTCATAAAATCTTCCCCTTTTTGTAAGTTTAGACTTGTGTAGCTTGTTTTTAGTCCAAATAACCTACTCCTAGAAAATCACTCCCTTTGGTCCAATGAATATTCTCTGAGTGGATGATCCTACGTAGATCGGTTTTTATCACTAAGGCTTGAGAGATAAAGGCTAAGATAAAAATGTTCATGTTTTCTCTCATGCTTGACTCAAAGGAAACATTCAAAAAACACTTACAATCACGTTTTCAAAAAGACCCTAGGGGATAGCATAGGTCCTATTCAAGTTTGTTGCTAAAAAATGGCTTCAAATTTGCTACAATTATCCAAGATATATTTTTCCTTTGAAATGCTCGAATATGTTATATTTGTTGTAGTTGACTTTGTCTATCTTATTTGATCACTGATTTGCATAACACTGAGATATAGTCCCTTATACAATTTTAGCTAGCGAGCCGCCTAGGCCCGCACAGTACTGCATGCATCCTTGACCCATGCCCTATGCATGATGTGCATTTAATAATTAATACCTATCAATAATTTACAATTAACAAATAATAATTAATTGCCATATACCATACATTCCCATGATAACAAACAACTATCATACTCTACACATATTATTTTATATATAGGAAACCCTATAATGTCATCTCTTTAAAATAATAATTTAATATATTAGGAAAGAAAGATAGATCATCTAGTTTGTGTCTATAGAATAATCATGAATTAGATATGATACCAATTGTTAGAAAAATTGGTACGAGGATGCAACAGAGTTTTAAAATTTTTATTTAATAACCTAGTATCTAACTCATGTTGTTATAAATGATAAATTAAATCTAATTTGATATACTAGTTGGAGACTAAAAACATCACTTTTGATAAACAAATCTTCAAGAATGAAACTCTACTATCAAGTCTTCAATGCTATTCTTTTCCTTTAGGTCGTTGTGTGTATAGGCACAGCTCAGTAAATCACCACTGAGGGCTACACTCCTTTTAACTACTCTAGTGTTGTAGAATTATGATTACAAAAGATGAGTAATTAGACTTAACTCTTTAATTTGCACTTAGGTAGTCTGAGAATAAATGAGACACTAGGCCTCTAATTATAAAAGTGATAGAAGAAGTTGGAAGTCTATCAAAAAATAGAGATAAAATCTTCCTTATCCTTATAAGGTTGGCGCCAACTATGGGGACTAACTCGACAATGTAGGGAAACTGTGGTTTTTTTTTTTTTTTTGTATCATTCAAATAATTAAAATTCAAACAATTTTAATTTAATTTAGAATTCCATCACTCAAATAATTATCTGATATAAATAATTGTAAATAATAATTCTTTATTAAATACAGTTGGGATTTAAATTAATTATTCAACTACCAAATTTAGAAAATTAATTATTCAAAATCCCAATTACCAATTTAGAAAATTATTTTCTAGAGTTAATTAAATAATTAATTCACCCAAAATACCAGAGTGGAGAGTCAATCCCTAGTGGGCATGTGCCTACTTATAGTCTGGTCCCAGACTATATGCCACGCATCCTATCAGGCTTAGTGACCTGACTTGTGTCTACTCTTGTTTTATTGGTGGTAATTTATATTTGCCCATTCTATCATAAAGGAATTAATGAGTTAGTAATGGGATCTATTGGACATTTATTATCAAACTCCAATTATATAGATAAATTGATCCTTGATTAATTTTCTGTTTTATTATTAACTTCCGAGTCACTCCATTATAGACCTGGTGGACTTTTGATGATATAGTATTATGAAACTCCAACATTAGTCTTGTCTTTGACCTATCATATTATATGTATCCCCATAAGTTATACATAATTAAATGAAGAACTTAGTTTTGTTTTACCTTCTGAGTATTTTATCTCAAAGTTTCATTATTTCACCATCAATCCTTTTGTAAAACACGCAAACAAAATATGATTCGGTTATAATATCTATCTAAATAATCAAAGCCTCATTATATTTTCTATAACTTGAATAATGCTTTTGTAGGATATAACATTGATTCTTTGTCAGAGAGCTATGAATTCTATATCTGTGAATTAAGCTATCATAAAATAGAGATAGCATCTTCAACATACAACAATAGAGCCTGCATTCATTAGAATTCCTACCTTTAGCATATCAAAAGATATAAGCTACAAGTGGAGTCATGATCCTCTTCAAGATTAAGAAAACATATATTAAAATGAATTGATTTAAGTGAAAGGGCATAATTATTAAATTAATTACACTTTAAATCCAATCTGGCATATGATCACGATTAGGTCTACTATGAAGTCAACTCGCTCTAACAGCCAAGATAGGCTGCCTAACTAATTGGACATAAATCCCCACTAAAGGCTTATCTGAATAAAATATGCATCTTTATCCATAAACTACGAATTATATATTTAGACTATCAAATGCCTAAGCTTTATTATGAAATTCACATTTTTATTGTTTCCTCAAAAAATAATAATTAAAATTAAAATATTTTTTTCTTAAGCATCAATCCTAACAAATTGAACTTACCTTAAGCACACCACGTTGAAAAACCCGATCAGAAATTAATTTTCATATCTGTTCTAGCTTATTACTCACACACACACACACACACACACAAAACTATGTTGGTGAAGTGGTGCCTTCATTCTAGTTCTCTCTCAACAACCCAAAAAATAATTAACCTTATATTACTCTTTGATCTTAATGGATTTTCTCTCTTTTCGTCTTCTACATATGAGATCCAAACCATACTATGTATAGAAAAAACCTTAGTTAACTCTCAAGATAAATTAAAGGTAATCTCACTCATTATTTTCGAGCAAATGTCTCCTTTTGATTTGATGAGCGCTTTGTTGTTGAATATTTATGCAATAGCCATGATGACTATTTTATGTTCCAAATAGTATAAAATGGGCAGTATATATACAAACCTACGTATACTAATTGAAAATTGTGTGTAGCGAGTGTGTTAAACATGTTAACAAAAAACAAAAATAAAAAAGGTAAAAACAAAAAAAAAATTTGGAAATAAAAAAAACATTGTTTGGAGAAAAAATGTTTCGGGTAATTGAAAGAAAAAAAAGCATTTCGAAAAATAAGGAAAAAAAGTTTCAGCTTGAAAACAAAAAAGTGTTCTGCAAAAAAAAAAAAAATGACGAAACGTTTCGAATTTCGAGCATCTTCGTAAATATGTTAAAGATATATATAATATAATATAAAGAGTTCAAAGAGTCATGCGGCTAGGAAAGTTTATCTTCGTATTCCATACATTAGAATCTTATTTCTAACAATTAATTAAATCCTAATATATGCTTTACGTATTCACTACAAGTAATAGAATAATTGTCTATTATTATTTTATTCCGGTTGAATTGTTTGTATATTATTTTCTATACACTACTATTTAATATTGTAATGTCAAATTAACTTACAATTAGCTAGTAATAAGTATCTTGTATATTTATGCATTTAGCAAATACACATTATTAAACTATGAGCACTTATTATTTTTAATATTAAATCGTGCATAAATGTGGTTATATTTGCAGTCTAAAGCTCAATTTCTTGGTTAAAGAAGATTGATGAGTTTTGAGATATAGGTTGCAAAGCTTTTTTTATGTTAAATGTATCCTAAATTGATTGTTTTGTCTATTTATGCATTTAAAATAGCTAGATTTGATTAGAATTGAAAGTATACAAAATTATAATACCCCTCAAGCTAAATAATATGCTTGTGTGAAGCTTATCTAGTTAGGATAATGAGTATCAACCTTTTAATTATATTATAAATATTACTTAAAATATTCATTTAAGTATAAAGGAGTTTTAAAAATGAAGTTTCATTTATTTTTCTTATTTACAACATTTATAACATCCAAAAATAGTATGTGGAGTATACTAACACATCCAAAGTTAGTAATATATTTGTTTGCAAAACCATAAAGAGCTGTTAAATTTGACAAAGACAGAGTTCCAAAATAAGCTTCAAATGCTAATTCAAAACATGGCATATGAATAAACCTCTATCTAGCAGCTTTGGAAATTTGGTAACCCCTAACCTTATACATCCTTAACTGCATCAAAAGAACTATAATGTGCTAAAGGCATAGGAAGCAAAAACTAATGTATGAACATAAACATTGAATGAAAATACAATCAAACATATTCTTTTATCAGTTTCCTTTTAACAATTTTCTCTCTTTTTAGGGTACCCTTGGAGTTAGGTACTTAACTGGTAATGATAGGCTGTGATTTTCAAAATCTATGCTTCATAATTTAGCCAATGCATTAATAGCAGTGCGAGTTTTCTATCTTAGTCTTTAGATCTCAGGTATTTATCGTATTCAGTCTTAGTCTTTGTAGCTTTTCTTATTTTAGTTTTTCAACCTCAAAATATTCACCACATTGTTGGGTCTATCGGTCTCATCTGCGTCCCGTGCCTACCCGACCATCATTTAAGCACTATACCCATATTTTCACCCTTTTAAGCTTGGAATTAATAGATTTTTAGATTTCTAAAGCGCTTGAAGTTGAACCCTTGCATGGTATTTTATTTTTATATAATTTTATGATGAGTTGATAGTGTTTTGATGCAATTTTAAAGTTAGTTATATGTTTGTAATGTAGGAAATTCAGATTTAATGTGTTTGAAGTAAAATTAAGCTAGTTGAGCTAGTTTCTTTGCAAAATTACAAATTTTGTAAAATCTGATTATTTCTTTTATTTCTATTGATTCTAATTGTTTATTTAGTGATTTAAAATGTGCATCAATAGGTGAAAATCAACTATAATTTTTTTTTTAATTTGTAAGAAGAAAATACAAAACTTGGTTAGTGATTCTTAAGTATTGGTTGTTTTTCTTGTTTCTTAAGTATTGGTTGTTTTTCTAAGACTATTTATAGCCATAGATGATACTTAATGTTTAGAAATATTAAGGATTCATGGAAAACCTTATTTAGCTAGGAAGTGGCAAAATTGTTATTGGTTTGATATTTTGTAATTTGTAGCAAGAATGTGTCAAAATACATGTTTGTTGAGATGATAGAACATTTATATTGTATGTTTAATTATGTTTAAGTAATACAACATGTCCTTTGGCCAAAAGTGTGCATTGTGACATTTTTATACTCCACATATTTTGTGTTTGATTTGATAAAAAACCTTTATAATATGAACTTATGACCTATATCAATGAGTTTGGTTTATGAGAAATTGAATGGTATACAATTTTATAATGTTAGGCCCTTAGCACATCTTATCTTCTGAAAGAAGTAATCTTTTCACTAACGCAAATTGGACTTAAGGTAAGTAAAACATATCATTTACTGCATCACAAGAACTATGTAATGTTACCTATGTTTTAAGGTGCATTGATTGGAATGTTTTTATTTGACAATGATATAGATTGTTGAAAAGCATTCATGATTCATGATTTGTACATTAGAATATATGATATGATCTAAAAAGGAAATGAGGTTTTCACAAAAATTGGAGTATGGTGCTTAATTGGTGATCGGATAGGCACAGATCGCAGGTGGGACTAACGGACCCAATAAAGGGTGGTGAATACTTTAATGTTGAAAACTAAGATAAGAAAAGCCACAAAAACTAAGATCGATTGATTATGGCAAATACCTGAAATCTAAAGACCAAGATGAAACCCTGTATTAATATTATTGCATTGACTAGATTATGAAGAACATGTTCCGAAAACCGCGGCCTATCATTACTAGTTAAGTACCACACTTTAAGATTACACAAAAGAAGGAACTGTTGAAAGAAAATTGATAAAAATATATCTCTGTTTGTATCTTCAATCAATGTTCATGTTCATGTTCATGCATTAGTTTTTGCTTATTAAGCCTTTAGCTCATAATGGTTCTTATGATGTAGGTGAGGATGTATAGGATTAGGGGTAGGATTAGGGGTTAACTGGGTATCTAGAGTGGCCGGATAGAGATTTTCTCATATGTCATGTTTTGGATAAGCTTTTAAAGCTTATTTTGGAATTCTATTTTTGACAAACTTAGCAGCTCTGTTATAGTTTTGTGAACAGATATATTACTAATTTTGGATCTACTAGTATTCTCCACATGCAGATTTTTGGATGTTGTATATGTTATAAATAAGAAAAATGAATGAAACAATAGTTTCAAAACTCATTTTTACTAAAATAAATATTGTAAATAAACCACAAAATTTATAATGCAATTAAAAGATTAATACTCTTTATGCTAACTAAATAAGCTTTACACAAGCTTTTTAGTTAGCTTGAGGGGTACTACAACTATAATATTTAGTAATTGAATGTGATTTCTCCCTATTGCCTTATTATTATGTATATACATAAGATAATTGATATTGAGTTAATATGATACATGCAACATGAAAACTTAATTATGTAGTAATAATAGAATTAGAGTTAATAAATATTGCTTTTGTCATAAAAATAGGTTTTGAAATTTCCATACTTACTTGTAGCTAAGCATTGATTGATGCATCTAGAATTTGACATGTGTGTATATGTTTATTATTAGAGCATATCTGAGTTTTGAAGGAGAAGTCTGTTTTCACTTATTTTCATATTTTAGAAGTACGATAAGTAGAAATGTCAAGGAGACTTTGGATGACGACTTCTGGTATAGAATGCCACATGAAGACATTTATGGTAGAAAAAATTAACGAAAAGATGTCTACTAGCTTCAGGAAAACTAAAAGTACGCACGTTATGTTTTTAAAATGTTGAAGGGTACAATAGTGAATTTTGTCTGAAAAAAATAAGATTCATGAGCTCATACATTATATCGTTCCATGCATGGTTTCTGTTTAATGAGTTTTCGCTCATTTTAGTTCTTGTGATGCAGGCTAGTCGTATTATTTACCAGACATGACTGAAGATATATTGAGTAAGATGGTTCATGGTCCCACGAATAGAGTACTAGGCTCTTTGAATTTGTGATTTTGAGCTCCCTAATTTCTAGTTAAAAAGTTATATGCGTGTATAATATAATACAATGAGGTCAATGAGTCATACGACTAGGAAGGCTTCTATTTGTATTATGCATAATGGAATTTCATTTCTAACAAGTAATTAAATCCCAGTCTATACTATATGTCACTACAAGAAAAACTACATTTAACGACATATTATTTACGACATGTAGTTTTTGAATGTCGTTGAAAAGCACATACAACAACATCTCCAACAAACATGTCATTAATAACATTTGCAACAATAATTAATGACATCTATGTAGATGCCGTATTAAAGGTCTCCTTTTAACAGCAATAGTTTAATATCGTTAAATTATTTAATGGCAAGTAGGAGATGTCATCAAAGCCTTAGAGATTCCATGACACCCCTTATAGACGACATCTTGACCAATATCGTCTACAAGGGGTGTCGTGGAATCTCTAAGGTTTTGACGACATCTCCTACTTGTCGTTAAATAATTTAACGACACTAAACCATTGTCGTTAAAAGAGACCTTTAATATGACATCTATATAGATGTTGTTAATTATTGTTTCAAATGTTATTAATGACATATTGTTAGAGATGTCGTTGTATATACTTTTCAATGACATTCAAAAACTACATATCGTAAATAATATGTCGTTAATTATAGCTTTTCTTGTAGTGTGTTGTCGCAATGACTAATAGAATAATTGTTCATTATTATCTTATTACGCATGAGAAGTTTGTATATTGTTTTCTGTATACTACTGTTTACAATGATATTTAGTAATTGGTACTGATTTCACCTTATTGTATTATTGCTATGTGTGTGTGTGTGTGTATATATATATATGAGAAAATTGTTATTGAGTTAGTAGTATACACGAAACTTGGAAACTTAATTATATAGTAAATTAGGATTATAGTCTTTTTTTGCTCAAAATAGTAGGGTTATAGTAAAATATTACTTCTGTGATATAAATGTATTTAGAGATTATTTGTTGTTTAGCACTAACTTATTGTAGCTATGCATTAACTGATGAATGTAGAATTTGACACACTTGTATGTGTAGGCTATAATAGCTTATCCAAGTTCTAAAGGAACAATCTTTGTCACTCATTTTCATATTTTAGAATACATATAGAAATTTCAGTTATGTCACAACAATAATACACTTGATGTAGTTATTCTCTACGCTTACATGATTTACATACTTACCAGCATGTTTAATAATTCCGTTATGCACTTGATGTATTTTTGTATCCTAATTTAGTAAAAAGGTATGAAAATAAAAGAATGGTTTTATATGATTTTTGGGTGAACTTCAAACGAGGCCAGACAAAGTAAAAGGGCCTCAATAGAGCACTGTCTCAATAGAGACATTACAATGGTAAAAAACTAGCCTCAAAGTAGGCCGGTCTTGATACAAACATTATGTTATGTCTCGAAGGAGACTTCGAAACTTATGACTGTTTCAAAGGGGATTGTCTTGACAGGGACTTACGTTGTGGGATAACACATAATGACATATATGGTCTAAAGGAATTAACAAAACGATGCCTACCCGCTTGAGAAAACTCTAAGAATGTGTGCATTATGTTTTTAAAAGGCTGAAAGGTACAATAGTGAATTTTATATAGAAATGAATAGGATTTCATGAGCTTATACATTATGTCACTTTGTGTATGATTTTACTTGTACATTTTAGTCCTTGTAATGCCATTACTAAAAAATTTTTTGTTTCATGACAGATCCATAGTGGTACAATATGAAGCTTACGTGACTGTTTTTTACCATCATAAAATGGTGCTTTTTGTAAGACGTTGGACCCTTTTTTAAGCAATCTTGCATGAAGGTTTGCTGCTGTCATGAAAACTAGGATATTACACGATGGTTTCCTCTGGTTTTTCTCAAAAACTGTCGTGTAAGATTTTTTTTTCTAGGTAGCTTACATGACCATTTCTGACAGAAACCATCATGAAAAATTGATTAAAAAATGTCAAATCTCTAATTTTCCATAGGACGGCCAGCCCGTTTCTTGTCCATTAATACAAGGCCTGATTACAAAGTCATATATTTATATTTAACTTAAAAATTTTTACAATACAAATCAAATACACAAAGTTTGCAACACATAGGTAGATACACAAAAAATTCTACCACCTAAAATAAAGAACCTACTTAAATGTTTTACCATTCAATTCTAACCTCAAGTAAATCATCCCTAGTGTAAAATCTTTTATTGAAAGCTCGACCATACCATTATCTATAAAAATATGTCCTACATGTAACATAAAATAAAATAACCACATTCAATGTTGCTGGGTTGCCTTGGACACTTACGGGATTTATAAGTCGTTTTATCTCCTGGTTGAATTGTTACACCGGCTCCCGTTGCAACTTTCCAATAATTAAAAGTCTTGAAGATTTGTGTAAACAAAAAAAAAAAAAACAAAAAAACAAAATAATGTAACATATGTGTCAAACCTTATTTTACAATAAAAAATTACACTTATCAATTTGAAGATTCACAAAATCTTGGTGTGATTTATGTCCAAGGGGATCAAACAAAAAGACTTAGTCCTCTTATAGTTTAATAAGTGCCAACATTTAATGTTCCTGAACATTATATGGTATGAAGAATGCTTTCCCTCTTAGTGCATGTTGTAAAAAGGTGAAAAGAGACGCGACGTGCTCTATAACATCATCATCTCTTCTCTTTGCAATACTTGAGATAACCATCGGAGATATGAAACTGAATCGATTACCTAAGTTTCTGTTTTTACAGCATTCCAACAAAAAGCTATAATAAAATCAATGCATAGACTTATTTTTAATAATAAGATAAGTCTACTTGATTTAAGAGCATAATAAATAAATATATATAGATTACTTAAGATATATCTTATATAATAAATTGTTTTTTTTTTTCAAAATTTAGCAAAACGTCTTCATATGCCACATAGATAGGCATGCCATTGTCAGTGGTTAATCTCGATATCAAGTACTCAATTGTCACTCCATCTTGCAAGATAGCTTGTGCGTATAAAGCTATTGACTTAAATTCTTCAATTAGTAAGTCAAAGTTCCAATGTAGATAGTGGCTTAGTTGCAACGAGTTGAGAATCCTCAATGAGTTGTTTATGTACCTGAGATTGTGACTCTCTAAGTTTTGTAGCACCTTTTTTTTTTTTTTTTTGCGCTTCTTTCTTCCATCATCTTCAAATATACGTGATTAGGTGCTCGAGTCGTCTTAGATTGCAACAATTTCAATTAATCTTTTTAGCCATGTAACAAAGTTTCCGACAGCTTCGCCTATAGTTTTTGCCTCTCATGTTGGAAAAGGTAGTTAAGTTGCTCTGACTTTAGGGGTAATAATGTTAACACATACGTTTCTATCGCCTAACATTTTACTATGGACTATATCAGTTGGAAGACTCTCTATCCACGCCTTTCCAATTGCAACAAGTACATGCCCACTATTAATTACGTCTTCAAGAAAGAGTTTGTATTCTTTATGTTCTTCGGGCTCTCCACCATGAGGCGAAACTGGGGCTTGTTCTTTGTGAATAGTGCAACTAGCTTTGAAGTTGCTGCATTATTCAATGCTTGCATCCATCAACTTAGCACCTGCTTGTGCAAATAGTGTATGAGCAAGACCTTGCAGCTTTGCAATTTCCTATCAAAGACCCACTACTTTGGCTTTGAGTTTTAAAGTTGGCCACAGTTTGAAGCATTGAGACTACTTGATATGCTTAGATTGACTACAGATGCATCTTGAATGTTTTGTTTTTCGTAGTACCCTCACCAATATGTCATTGATACCGATGGATTTGAAGGTCCCTTGAGTTTGTTGCTCCTTATACTCATCGTGTAAAATAATAACAAATCAAGGTGTTCTTAATTAATAAGTTTCAAAAGTTACAAAAAGTAAAAATTAAGTATTTGAGCTTAATAAACTTCTTATCAATTGGTCAATTTATGCACATGAGCGAGCGGAATATAGTTTTTAGGGGGCTCAATATAATTTTTGTAAAATTTCTATACAATATTTAAAAAAAAAAGTTTAGGGGACAGCTGCTTATCATCGTCTATGTGTAGCTTCGCTCCTGGTCGTAACTATCTCAAAACCTTACCTGAATTACGTAGTTTCAAAACTAATTGAATAGATTAAAAAAAAATAAAAAAATAAAAAAATAAACAACATTTGCGCGCATCAATCGCATTTCGAATATAAATATTATAAACAAATTGAATACCTTTTACTAAATAAACTATTGACACTAACAACGAATAGGCTCCCTAAAACAGGGGATAAAATCTTTTCATTCAGTCTATCAATAAAGCATTGCAATATTTTACTTGACATAAAACTTAATTGGACTTTAATCATTTTTGACGGCATTATGCTCTAATTTCACATTAGATGAAGGTTTTTATCCGAGCACCAGACTCTACATTAGATGATAGTTTCTAACTGTTGTCTTATGCTTTCTGTATACTAGTGTAATTAACTTGAGTTTCGTGAAATATACAATTCGTATCTTGCTGGTTTCAAAATGATTATTTTTAGAAGAAATATAGTATGAGTATAATGGATATGCTTTTACCAAGTTCAAAGTAGTTAAGGAAAAATATAATCAAATATCGTGTTTCGACAATAAAAGAAAAAAAAAATTGATACTGGTGGCACAATTTGAATTTTTTATTTCAATTTTTTAAAGATTTTTTTCATAACTTTTTTTGAAGTTTTTTTTTCCACAACTACTTCGTATTTCATCTTTTTTTTTTTTTTTTCCTTAGAACACTTTAGTGGTATTATTGGGTTATTCCTTATATGAAAATAGACAATTTTTTAATTACAGAGCCGAAACGGTATACTCATTTATTAATTAAAGTTTTGACTTGGTTCTTTATTTCCACTTAGCTCAAAAATATGGAGGCATAGACACAAAAATTTGACTATAAAAGGATTAAAAGAAACTAACTAGAATATAATTTACTACAAATTATAAGCAATCAGATTATTCCAGGAAGAAAGTTGATTTGGAGCTTAAATAAATCTATAAAAAAGATTCAAAAAGTTAAAATGGAGAGAAAATGAAAGAGGAATAAATAAACTACTAGATACTAATCATTAGAAGACGATCGTTAAAAACCGTCATCTGTTGTAGAGTTGTAATATGTGGTCCACTTTTCACGATGGTTTTTAACCATCTCTTAAAGCCTACCTCAGCACTATTTATTAACATTAGATGATGGTTTCTAAAGAAAACCGTTGTCTTATGCATACATTAGATGACTTTTTCTGGAGCAACCATCGTCTATTGTACCTTTAAAATTAAAAAAAAAATCATGAAAACTATTTCTTCTTAAAGAATAATTTCTCCAAATATTATTCACAAATTTACAATCTCCTTTTTAAAAATCTTAATTCATATTTTATTAAGTTAAATATAACAACTTTTAAAAACATATCTTACAAATTCTTCTTGTCGTATATAATCAATATGGATATAACATATTTATTTCTAAAACCATAAACAGTTTCTCTACAAAATTGAAGAACAAAAAAAAAAAAAAAACAAATACAAAGAAAAACTATAGGACCATTTGATATTGTTTTTAAAATAAGTGAAAATGTTTTTGTTTTAGAAACAAAAATTCTAAAAATTAAAACAAACGGGGCCTATAATTCTGAACAAAAACAAGTTAAATTAAAAAAAAAAAAAGCAAAGTACCCAAATTTTGGTGCTCAATGGTGTGGTGATGGCTATGGCGATGGATATAACATATTTCTTTCTAAAACCATAAACAAAGTTTCTCTATGAAATCTAAGAACAAAAAATGCTTAATCAAATATAAAGAAAAACTATAAATCCGCACAAAAACAAGTTAAATTTAAAGCAAGTAAAGTACCTAAATTTTGGTGCTCAACAGGATGGCGATGGCAATGGTAGTGGCAATGGTGACATAGAAAATGATAGAAATGAGGATCTTGGTGGCAAAAATTGAGGAAATAAAGAGTTTAAAAGAGATGAGGAAGCAAATTTAGAGAAATTTATCAAGTGTTGAGAGGATAGAATTAAAAAGAGAGTTAAGAGGCGAGAAAGAGAGAGATGGAGAAAACTTAGAGAGATAAGATGGGATTTAAGAGAAGAACTTTAGAGTTTGTAAATTGAATAGAGTGTTCGGATAGAAAAATTCAAAATTTTTTGGAAAACAAATAAGTAGGAAAAATCCTGTCTATAATTCAAGAATATTAGACGATTATTTTCTTGAAACCGTCGCTAAAAGCACATGACATTTAATGACTTAAAATGTTACGTGATTTATGATGACGATTTCTTAGGAAACCGTTATCTAATGAGCATTGCATAAGCGATAATTGCTAGTAGTAATTGATGAAAAGTAAAAGAACTTGGGGGTGTAAGAGGCTACGATTGACAATGTAGATAAATAGAAAAAAAAAAAAGGGACAAATAAAACCGTTGAAAAGAAAGCAACAAGAGAAAAAAAGGGTGAAGCAATAAATGTAAGAAACAATAAAAATAAATGGAAGAACATTGTGCTTAAATATTGAAAAATAAAAACGACGGAAAAAAAGGAAAGAAAAAATAAAGCCATGAAAAAGCAAGAACTTAGAGAGAAAAAACGTCAAGAAGAAAAAGATTGACTATGATAATCAAATAAAGTTTAACAAAAGAAAAAAAAATTAAAGTACCTAAATAGTGGAACTGAACTCAAAGAAAAATTCAAGTATAAAAATATGATAGAGAAATGGAGAATCAGAAAAGTCAAAACAAAAATAAAAATAAAGGAGAAAAAGCATTAAACAGAAATAAAATAGAGGAGAAATGCACAAAATGAAAATGTTGATCACTATAATGTGGAAAAACAAAAATGAATGGTATGCAAATGAAAAAGGATGAAAGACCAAACAGACAAAGGAAATACAAGAGACAAATAAATGAGGATGAAAAATGTGGGGAGGAAAATAACAGAAACTAAAAAAGACCGTTAAAGAAACACAAACTATTAAAAAAAGCCCAAATGGGTTGTTTTGGACAACCAAAATGTGAATAGATCAAAATTATAAATACTTGTATTATAGTTGAAGAAACTCTATCAATTGCGCTAAAATATTTGACAATTTCATGTTATATTCTCACCAATGCAAACATAGAAAAGACTAACGCACTTGGAATATATTCATTAAAATGCCACAACCAGAGAATTGAATTTTTTATAGTGCAATATTTGATTCAGGGTGATAGCAATGAGTACATCTCCGGCACGTTACAACTTAGTGGAGAATTGTTTATTAACTCGATCAGTTGTTGTAGAAAACCCGTTTTTGATTTCCTAATTTATTGTCTCTCGACTGTATCCCCTCATACCTCACTGAAAAGAAGAAAATAAACAATTAAAATAAATAGAACATTTATGACAATGTCCTTTCCGCACTACGCTAAACAGGTTATAACCGAGTAGGTGACAGGTCCGATAAACTCACCTAATCAAATACCCAAAACAAATATTTGGCCATCATCATAAGATTAACGGCCCAAATTAAATGGTTTGGACGGTCCTCACATATGAACGGTAAGGACCATAGACATCTCTTATAATATTATATTAATTTATTTGTTTATATTAAAAGATATCACATTTTATATGTATCATATCTTATTAAGATAGTTTATATTACATATATATTATGCATTTATATATAAGAAATTAAGGACGTCTAATTATATATACATCATGCATTTTATAGGAAACCAAGGACTTGTACCCGAAGTCAACGCCATATAAAAAATTAGGAAAAAAAGGGAACACCTCTTTGTGAATTAATTTAAGGTTTAGATATGTATATACATGCATATCCAAATACACAATACTTCTTCGTGTATTATTCTTTCACGTTGTTTTCTTCTTCTCTTCTTCTTTTCATCCTTCAAGTCTTTGCAACTCCTTCCAAGCACCTTATACCCTATACCCTATAGTAATAGTTCAACATTCGTTAGAGATTTTATTAAGCTTTCAAAAATTCAAGATACGTTTAGAAATTCCAGTGATTTTAAAATATAATTTTTTATTAGATATTATTTTGGCTTCATATGAAATGCTTGACAATAATCTTATTTTTAATGAATGAAAAATTAAATGGTCTTGTTGTTTCATATATATGTTGGATGTTTATATTGACAATTTTACATGTTTTCATACATGGTATGATTTAATATTGAAATTTATTCTCTATTGCCCATGAAACCAAAATTGCTAGAAAGTTGAGATTTAAAAAAGTGTAGTATATTTTAAAGGGGCAAACAAATCATGATTTTTATGAAATATTGATAAAAGGCATGTTTATAGTCAATGGTGGAGGTAGAATTTTATTTTAGAAGATATAAACTAAGGATGTAAAAAATTTTAGAAATTATCAATTCATCAACTCTTAATACTATTAAATAGTTAGAAGGATGAACATATTCAATTTTGTTTATTTTTGCGCTTTGTGAACATAAAGCTTTCTTAAAATTTTAGTTTTTTCTTGATTTACAATTCTTTTTTTTTTTTAGTTTAGTTTAGTAAAGAAAAAAGTAGAACATTTTAAAAAAAGTTTTGATGGGGCGAGGAAAATTGCATAAAAAAGAGGTTAAGTAGAACACATTCAAGAAGAATTATTTCAATGGAGCAATTAGGAAAATGTATATATAAATACCAAATTTATGTAAAAACCAACATTATTTTAGAGAACTTAAAAAAAAACCTCTCCCTAAGGACAAAAAAGTATTTAAAGGCACATTTGGAAAGCATTGTTGTAATATGGGAGAATTACAAACAAAAAAGTTAATAAGATAATATAGAAGACAATTTTAGTAGGAATAAATTAGAGAAAAGGTGTGTTTATAGGAGGGACTACGTAAAATTTTGTAGATGAATGGAGGGTATATATAAAATTTTGTAGATAATGGGATGCAGATATAAAATTTTATGGATGAAAATATGGGCATATATGAAAAGTATTAGCAAGGTCGAAAACATCATTATTGTCAAGATTAACAAGGTTTTGACTTATAGATAATGTCGTGGATATTGTCGATATCGACAGATATTCAAAAAATAATAGATATAATGAAAAAAACTTGTTTTTTTTCTTACAATTTTACACAATGCTAAAATAATCAATTACTTAATTTGAACCAAATTAATAACATAATTAATACAATATTGGTCTAATATGATAGTTATATTGCTTACTATGAAACGATACCATCATTATGTATATTGATTATCTTTCTAATATTATTTTATATATTCATTGCAAGCGAGATACAATAATATAATTGTAATGCTCAATTAACTCACAATTAACCTATAATAAGCATCTTGTAGAACTATGCATTCAGCGAACACGCGTTACTGAATTACGAGCATATAGAAAGCATATTTTTACAAGCACAAGTACTTACTATTTTAATATTGAATCATGTATAAATGTGCATATATTAACTGAATATGATACTAAATTATAAATATATGATCTAACATACTTTTAAAATTCTAATTGTAGTGAAAAGCTTAGTTTCTCGGTTTAGGAAGATTGATATGCTAAACAGTTATAAATTGATTATAAAGTTTTTTTCGATTTCAAAGGTATTCTAAACTAGTTGTTTTGCCTATATATACATTTGAAATAGCTATATTCGATTAGAATTGAAAGTATGTAAAATGGTGCAATTTGATTGGTGTCTTGACGAGTTTACTAAAACTTAAGTTGCACTTGTTTGTACTTGATTTAATTGGATAACTATAAACTGAATATTTCTTCTTATTCAACACTCTTTACACATGTCAAACCCTAGAAAAAGAAAACAAAAGCACTCAAGCAACTACCGCTCTTCACTAACCTGATTTTGAACAAACATTAGGAGAGAAATGTAAGAAAGAGAAAGAATACTTAACTATAGAAGAGGAACTATCATCACTCTTAGTCCCAGGTTCTCAACCTCAGTTGCTACAAGAGTTTACCAAAGACTATTTTTACCAATATTCTATGTGGCCACAACCTCCTCCACCACCTCTAGCATCGTTTTTAGGTACTTACCAAGAACATAAAATGAGTTCAAGTTTTACAACTCTAAATGTTTCATATTTTGCCAATCTTAAGGGTATATCCACACAAGAACCATACGTAGTGTCTTTGATATATACTATGGGGGAAGTTGCTCTTTGACGTCTGTCTACCCTAGAAGCTTCATTTTAGCTTCTTTTGTTCTTTAGCAGCCTAATTTTGTCCAGGACTTTTTTCCTTTCTTTTTCTCCCCTTTCCATGTCCTTAAGCTTATTAAAATTGAAATCAAGCTATAGAAATTTAGATTACATAAAATAGTCCTAGTTTCACCTTTTTAGGCTTGGAATTAGTGGATTTTGAGCTTCCTAAAGTACTTGAAGTTGAACCTTGTAAGGTATTTCATTTTTTTGTATAAATTTATGAAGAAGTAATGGTGTTTTAATGCAATTTTAAAGTTTGTTATCTGTTGTAATGTTGGAAATTTAGATTTAATGTTTTTGAAGAAAAACTAAGCTAGTTGAGCTAGTTTCTTTGCACAATTGAGAATTTTGTAGAGTCTAATTATTTATTTTATTTCTATTGATTCTAAGTGTTTATTGAATGATTTAAAATGCTTATAAATGGGTGAAAATTAGTTAGAATGTTATTTTTTGAATTGTGGGAAAAAATGCAAAACTAGGTTGAGTGGAAAACAAGCTTGCACCATGTTTGATTCTCAAGTATTGGCAGTTTTTCTAAGACTATTTATAGCCATAGATGATATTTAAAGTTTGAAAATTTTAGAGATTTATTGAAAACTTGATTTGGCCAAATAGGGGGAAAATTGTTATGTGTTTGATGTTAGGTAATTTGTAGCAAGAATATTTGCATTTTGACATTATTATACTTAGCCTATTTTGTGTTTAACTCAATGCAAAACTCTTGCAATATGAACTTATAAATTAGATGGCTTATGAGAAATTGAATGGTATATGATTTTGTGATGTTAGCCCTTCAGCAAACCTTATCTTTTAAGAGATTGATGTTTTCACTCAACACAAATTGAACTCGAGGTAAGTAGAAACTACTATTTATTGTATCACAAGAATTATATAATGTTACTTGTGTTTTAAAGAATATTTATTGGAATGTTATTATTTGGCATTGATTTAAATTGTTGAAAAGCATTCATAATTTATGACATTTACATAAGTACATGTGATATAATCTAATAAGAAAATGAAGTTTTAACAAAAAAATAGGAGCATGGTGCTTAAGTGGTGGTCGGATAGGCATGGGAAGTAGATGGGACCAACGGACCCAAGAAAAATGGTGAATACTTTGAGGCAGAAAACCAAGATAAGACAAGCCACAAAGACTTAGACTAAATATGGCAAATGCCTGAGGTCTAAAGACGAAGATGGAAAACCCGTACTACTATTATTGCATTGGCCAAATTATGAAGGACAGGTTCTAAAAACTACAACCTATCATTACCAATTAAGTACTATACTCTATGGGTACCTAAAAAGGAGAGAGATTCGTTGAAAAGAAACTGATAAAAGAATATGTCTGATTGCATTTTCATTCAATGTTCATGTTCATGCATTAGTTTTTGCTTAATGGGCTTTTAGCTCATTATAGTTCTTATGATATACATGCTGGTATATAGGGTTAGGAATTGATTGGGTATCCATAGCTAGCGGACAAAGATTTGTTCATATGCCATGTTTTGGATCACCTTTTATAGCATATTTTAGAACTCTGTTTTTTTAAAATTAGCAGCTTTGTTATGGTTTTATAAACATATATATTACTAATTTTGGATGTGATAGTCTACTCTGCATCCATTTTTGAATGTTGTATATGTTGTAAATAAGAAAATGAATGAAACAACAATTTCAAAACTCTTTTGTACTAAAATAAATATTTGAAGCAAATCATAACATATATTACATAAATGAAAGATAAAATACTCTTTATCCTAACTAAATAGGTTTTCTATAAGCTTATTAGTTATTTGGAGGGGTATCATAGTTTTTGGTATAAGAGTAGAGGTTCAATCAATTCTGAAGACACAGGAAGGCATATGAATATATGTTGGCTGGGAAACTTAGTCAAGTGTTGATATCTCTTGTTTTTATTATTTGTTAATTTATGATTTTGTTTATTGTGGGCTAATTAAAAAAGTAAGATTGGGAATTGTACAAGAAGATATGGCACCAAAAGGAAGACAAGGGGTGACGATTAGGAGGGTGATCATGATTTAGTAGATAATTTGATAAATCTGATCCAACAACAAAGTGGAATGCATGGTGCACAAATACAACAATTGTTGGATATGTAGAGAAACAGCCAACAGAATCAACCACCTCTTCTACCTCCACCTAGGCTGGATGCTTTGCAATTTGTTTCTGAGAAATTTAGAAAAATGGAGCCTCTTGACTTTGATGGTGGTTTTGACCTATTGGTTGTAGAGGAATGGGTGAATTCCTTAGATGCCATCTTTGATTATATGAGGATTACTGATGCTGAAAAGGTAATTTGTTCAATTTTGTTGCTTAAAAATGGAGACTAAAACTTGGTGGGGAGGAATTAAGCTTGGGTGAATATGAATGAGTTGACATAGAATAAATTCAAGATGATCTTTTATGAAACATGTTTCACTAGGGATGCTAGACCACCAAAAGTAAAGGAGCTTTCGAAGCCGAAGCAAGAAGGGCTGTAAGTGTATGATTATGTCAGAAAATTTGATGAAGGTTATAAATATGTCCTTATATTGCTATAGACAACAATGAGAAGATAGACCACTTTTTGAGAGTCTTAATCCTAAAATAAAAAGGGATGTGGGAATGTTTTTTGCAATAGAGTTTAGAGAGCTGGTGGACAAGGCATTGATGGCTGATCAAGATAAGAAAGACATTGAGAAATTCTGGCAACAAAGGAGGTTAGGATTTACTCAAAAGAACTCTACCCAGTGGAAAAAGACAAAACAAAAACCACAACAGGGAAACAGTAAGCGCCCTAGAGTTGAGCAAGCTAATAATGTAATTGAGAAGCCATTATGTGCTAAGTGTGGGCAAAATCATTTTGGAGAGTGTTATAAAGGTAATAACTTATGTTTCAAATGCAAGAAGCCAAGACATTTGTCAAAGGATTGTTCCATGATGTAAAAGAAAGTCCAAAGAAGGATGTGTGATGATAGAAGAACAAGCTAATGTGAATGCTTTTGTAGTCTCAGGTAATATTTTATTTTCTAAAGTTGTTGCAAATGGACAAATAGATTCAAGATCAATGCATTCATTTGTATCAAGTACATTTGCGAGGAAATTGGCATTACACTAGATTTGTTGAAAATGAGATATAGTGTAACGTAACTATCCGGGGAAGAAATGGAATCAAATCAAATGTTAAGGGCTTTCTCGATTTAGATTGATTATAAAACCTTTTATGTGGATCTCATGGCTTTAAATATGGTTGATTTTAAAGTCATTTTGGGTATGGATTGGTTGATAAAAATATCATGCCACAATTGATTGCAACAAGAAAATTGTGATATTTTAGCCACTTGGAGAAGAACAGCTTGTATTTAGAAGAACCACAAAAAGACTTTTTGTACCGATTATAACTGCAATGAAGGCTAAAAATATACTTAGCAAAGGTTGTGTTGGCCATTGGCTAGTGTTATAGATACTTAAGAATAGAAGTTAAAGCTTAAATATGTAGATGTGGTTCAAGAGTTCCTAGAAGTGTTCCTAGATGACTTATCAAAATTGTCACCTAATCAAGAGATTGAGTTTGTAATTGATCTTTTACTAGGAACAACACCAATTTCCAAAGCATCTTGTAGAATAGCATCAACAGAATTAAAGGAGTTGAAGTTACAATTGCAAGAATTACTTGATAAAAGGTTTTACATGCCCTAGTTATTCTCCTTGGGGAGCGCCCATGTTGTTTGTGAAGAAAAAGGATGGCACGTTATGGTCGTGTATTGATTACAGAGAGTAAAATAAGGTGACCATTAAGAATAAGTACCCACTCCCAATAATAGATGATTTGTTTGATCAATTACATGGTGCTTCTATATTCCTAAAATTGATTTGAGGAGCAGATATCATCAATTGAAAATCAAGGAAAAAGATGTGCAAAAGACTATCTTTAGAACAAGGTGTAGGCATTATGAATTTTAGTGATGCCTTTTGGTTTAAAAAATGGCCCAACTGCAGTTATACTCTTAATGAATGGAATATTCAATTAGTTTCTTGATAAATTTATGAATGTGTTTATTGATGACATTTTGATCTATTCTCAAAGAATAAAAGAACACAAAGAACATCTAAGAATTATGCTACAAGTTCTTTAAGAAGATAAGTTGTATGCTAAATTTAAGAACTGTGAGTTTTGGCTAAAACAAATGGCATTCCTAAGATATATAGTGTCCAAGAATGGAATTTTTGTTGACCCACGTAAAATAGAAGTTGTTAATAACTGGCCAACACTAACAAATGTATCAAAAGTTAGGAGTTTTTTAAGATTGGCAAAATACTATAGAAGATTTATTGAGGAATTCTCTAAAATAGGCACTCCATTAATATTGTTGACTAGAAAGAATGTTAAATTTTACTAGCCTGATGCTTGTGAAAGGAGTTTTCAAGACTTAAAGCATAGGTTAATCATAGCTATAGTGCTTACCATTCCAACAGGAATAGTAGATTTGTAGTGTATAGTGATGCTCTAAGAATGGTTTAGGCTGTGTGTTAATGCAAAATGGGAAGGTAATCTCAAATTCCTCAAGGCAATTAAAGGAGTATGAAAAGAATTATCCCTCATGATGTAGAACTTGCTGCTGTAGTTTTTTCTTTAAAAATCTAGAGACATCATCTGTATGGTGAGAAGTATGAAATTTATATTAACCATAAGAGTCTGAAATACTTCTTCACTCAAAAGGAGTTGAATATGAGACAACATAGATGCTTGGAACTTGTGAAGAACTGTGATTGTATAATCAATTATCATCATGCTAAAGTAAATGTGGTCACTGATGCCTTGAGTATAAAATCAATGTCATCCTTCTATGTTATTCAAAAGCCAATATTATTGGATCTACGGAGACTAGAGCTTGAAATAGTTTCGAAAGGAAGAACGAGTAGATTATCAATCTTGGTATTGCAACCTGTGATACAAGATAATATTAAAGAAGGTTGTTTGTATCATTCAGAATAATTCTTTAAACGTAGACATTTGTATAATAGAAAGGTTGTCGTATCCATAAAGAGGTAGGTTTTTGAAAGACTGAAAATTCTCAGTTTAAAATGAAAGGGCTTTTTTTCAAAGACAAAACTAAAAAGAAAACAATATTTTTTTAAGAATTTTAAAATAAGATTTTAAAACATAAAACTAAAATGGTAAAGCTTCAAGAATCCCTTATATATTTCGTAACTAGTATAGAATTTTAACTCTAAAAAAATTAGCTAAAGCACTTGATTTATTCTATCTTTTCCTATTAATTGCAAGCACTTTACTAATTTTTATAAGTCAACTTAAAGAATATAGCAAGTTATAATCCAATAACAATTTTCTTATAAAAAATAGCAAAATAATCATCTCTCAATAATTATTTGGTGCATTAATTATGAAAATTTTAATTGATGTTATCACAATTATAGTTAACATAATTTTAAGATAGAAAATTATTAACAAATCAAAATTATTATACTTAAAGGGAAAAAATTTTGGCATTAATTTTGATAGAATCTTGTCTTATGAAATATATAAAATCAATAATATAACAAATCATATTGCAGTAGAAGACATCCATAAAATTAAGTATTATTTCACTATTATTATATTAATTATTCAAAACAATTAAATTACATAAACAAAGCATGACTGAATTTATGCAAAAATTAGGCAGCATAACAACACTAACAACAATTATTAAAAACTTGAAAATATATTTTATTCCATAAAAATATAAACATTACAAAGCAAATGTAGAGCTAAAACCATACCAAAGTACTATACATACAAGATTATCTTTCTATCTTATCAGACTCTTTATACTAAGTTAGGCATTATTTTATTTTTTTTAGTGGGGTTAAAGAAGTGCTCTAGTAGCATCTCCTCCAAAGAGGAGAGATTGTTAAGCTAGAGCTCTACAGTTAGCTAAAGAAAGAAAGGAAGGAAGGGTGCCAAATAAAAGGAGGCGCATGCTCTTTTATAGTGAATGAAAATTTGCTATTCTTTAATATTTTATTATTTTTATAATATCTTATTTATTATTTTATTATCTTATTATATTATTATTATATTATATTATTATTATTTTTCAACTTGTTTAGTAAGTTGTAGTCCAACTTGCAATGTTCAAGACTTTTATTTTTCCTAATGTTGTGCTAATATAGGTGCTGCTGTAAGCATTATTTGCATTTTTTGTCTGTTTTTTCCTATTTTTGTGTCGTTTTGCTTTGTTTTTCTCTTATATTTTAAATCTAAAATTCACCAACACGCTAAAATTAATTATTTTACAAACAAAATATTTATAATGATTTTACAAATATTTATTTTACAATAAAACACTCAAAAATAATTACAAACTTTTACAATTCCAATCTCTTTTAGTTTGACACAGATATAATTTGTATGACTCGAAAATATTTTAAAAAATTATTAGAAATATTATAAAACATGTCTATAAATAAAAATTTACTTACAAGTATTTTAAGACTTGAAATAAAATCACACTATATTATTTTTACGATTTTAATTATTTGCCAACTAAAAACATATTTAACACACCGAAACGATTCTAAAAATTATCAAAAATATTATTAAACATAAAAACACAATACAACATATTTTTAAACACATTTATATACTAAGACACTAAAATGCTTATTAACACAAAATGCTATTAATTAGAGGTTTAATGAGAAATAAAAGTATAAATAAATAACTTTATCCTTGGAAAATGTCCATTTTTACAATCTCATCGTACCCTTAACCAATTTATTGCTGGTTCTTATCAATTAAAGTGATAGAATTTTGAAATGATTTACATAAATCCACACAATGCAAACCATTTAACTATAATTTGACTCACCTAACTAAATAAACTAACAAAACAAAAATTTTATTTGAACAATTTATATGCTGCTTAACAAAATGTAATTAAGCCATACCTAGTGCAAAAAGAGATAGTAAATAATTATAAAGTTTCATCAAAAACTAAGAATAAAATTATTATGATATTTTGCTTCAAATCACTCCTGCAGGTAGCGACAATTCAAATTTATTTTTTTTTTTTGAACAATTAAGAATCAAAACATAAAATAGAAATATATACAAAATTAAACTTTATAACAGTTGTGGATGGTATAATGTTTGGCTCCTTTATGCTTTCTCCATAACCCATTTAACTTACTTTCGATTAGTAATTTCTAGATCAGTTGGCTTAAAGTACTAAGTGTTAAAACACCTCATAGAACTTACTTACTCAAGTTAAAGAGGCTACGAAACTAAACTTATCCAACTTTATTCATTAATTTGCATACTTACACTCTTTATTTATTTACATATATTTTATTACTTTTTTTTATTTTTAATTAATTAGTTAATTAATTTTGAAAATGTTACTACCTTTAATTGTTCACCTTCACAAAATAACAAAACTCAAATATTCAGAGATTTGATTTACTACTACAATTAAGCATTACAATGCTTGTGTGAAAGAACGACTCACAAACACTTTGAAAGATAAACACATAAAAATGTTAAACAAAGCTAAAGTTTTGAGATTTTATAAAGTTAGATAATTCAAAGAATAAAAAAATGATATTACATTAATATGAAATCAAGACAAAATAATAACACATTAACTACTAAGAAACCAATATTTACAAAACACTTTTTTCTTTTTAATTTCATGACTCACAAAAACTTACAGAATAGTACACAAAAATGAAACACACACAAAAATCTAGACCAAAAATTTAAAAAAAGGCAAAATTGAAAGAATTTGGCATAACTTTGCACAGTAGTGATGTTCAACCCTTTCCCCCAACCTAAATTATACATTGTCCCCAATGTTTAGAAAAATAATGAGAGCAAGAAAAACATTACTTGAATTAGCACAGTTGTAGAAATGATCTGTAACAAACTTAACAAACAAAAATAAAAACTAACAAAACACATAACAATATATTGCAAACTAGGTCTTTTAAAGTCAGATTCCCAAGACTTTACTTTTTTGTTCAAAAATTAAAATCACTTTTCAAATTATTCAAAACGCGTTTCAAGAGGCCATAAGTATAGAATACATACTAATCATAATGAATATATCCTCCTTAACCTTAGCCATTTTAAATGAATTATTAAGTAATTTAATTTCAAAGATTTGTTCTAAGGAAAATTAAAATACGAAATCAAAACATATATTTTTCATTGAAAATTTATTTTAAAATCCAAAAAATTGCATTTACAAAATCAAATCCATTAGAATGTGTCTTGAGAGAAAATTGAAAACAGTTTAACTTTATAACTCAACCATTATAAATAAATTTAATTTTTATCCTTAATTTTAAATTTTTAGAATAAATGTCAACATTTTTTAAATTTTTAAAAGAGAATCAAAATAGCATGTAACAACACATAAAAATATATTACAAATTGTTGGAAAAACATGTATGCAATAGAATTTTAAAATTTTTTAAATCAGAGAATTTTTTTTTGAAACACAAGTTTGACATGCTATATACATAAATTAATCATAGATCTTACTAACCTTTTTATGGCAAGAGCTCCTGCAATCAGTGAAAAGAAAAACATCCTAAAAGAGCCTTAACTAACTAGTCTTCTTTGCTACTCTCTATCCATGATTAGAATGTGTGTGGGCACAAGTCGTACAGCTCTTCCCCTATGACTGTCCTTCCAACCAATTAAGAATACCCAGAGCAAAGGTTTGTGATTGTGAACAAAAGCTCTTAGGGAGTTTCAGAGCATCTAACACTATAGTACTCACTCTTAGCACCTTAATTGATCTAAATAACTCAAAAAACTCACTCTTTATTTATAGAGGTCGTCCCCTTGGTTGGTCATTATCAAATAAAGCCTCAAAATTCAAATCTAGATCAACTTATAATAAAATTTCATAAAAAATACGTGATCAAGTTATTGTTAGATCAATAGTCTAAACTAACCGATCAGTTTACCAAACTTAGTCCATCGGCAGGCCAAACTAACTAATCGCCTTACCGAACTTATGCTAATATGATATCTAAGAATCTTTTATTTCCCACTAGAGATTCTTTAGATAAAGCCTCAGTTTTAATTCAAATAATCCAATAGAGAAGTTATCTAATTAAAACAATCATATCTAGATGATCTCTAAGAAAATAAATCAACATCCTCCATAGCCTCTTCGTAAGTGTAAGGATTCATGTCATGTTCATCCGGTTCAGCCAAAAAGGCCTCACTGTCAAACATATACCTCTCGGGTTGACGCCTGATCCTCCTATTATGACGAAGCTATCTTAGGTTGTTGTTCAGTTGGTTTTTCTATATTGATTGGATTGGTTTCTACCAAAACCCCCAGAGTGATCAAATTACTCCCCAACTCCTCGAGTGCCACTTTACTTTAAGGCTTAAAGTCCTTCTATAATTTTCCTCAAGAAAAGTTGCATTTAAAGAAACCACGATTTTATTTTCCTTTAGGTTATAAAAATAACCCCTTCTGGTCCCTATTGGATATTCTACAAATACACAAACTTTCGAAAGTGCTTTCAACTTATTCTTTTCCTTATACAGGACATGATCCAGACATTCCATATGCGAATATGGTTTAAAAATGTCTTCTTTCCAGTCCACAACTTGTAAGGAGTTTTAGGAACCGATTTTGAAGGCACATTGTTCAAAGGACAATATGTGGTTTGTAGTGCATATCTCCAAAAGGATAAAGGCAATGACGAATAACTCATCATGGACTTGACCATATCCAACAAAGTCTTATTCCTTCTCTTAGCTATGCCATTCTACTATAGAATGCCCAGCATAGTCAAACGAGATAAAATCCCATTCTCTAATAAGTAATCTATGAACTCATTGGAGAGGTATTCTCCACCTTGATCGGATCGAAGTGTCTTTATGGGTTTATGTAATTGCTTTTACACTTCAACCCAAAACTCCCTGAATTAGTTAAAAGTTTCGCTTTTGTGATGTATTAGGTAGACGTATTAGGTAGACATACCCATACCTTAAGTAATCATCAACAAAAGTGACGAAGTACTCATACCTTCGTTGTGCTTAGATGTTCATGGGGCCACAAACATCACTATGCACAAGTTCTAGAACCCTTTTTGGTCTAATTGCCCTTAGACCCAAATGGTCTTTTGGTCATTTTGCCTTCCAAACAAGATTCATATTGTGATATAGATTTCACCTTTAAGTGACTTAAAGGTCCATCCCTTACAAACCTTTGAATCCTATTCAGGCTAATATGACCAAATTACAAATGCCAAAGATAGGTTTTATTAGTGTGAGAAGTCTTAAGTCTTTTAGAGTTATTATCATGAACCTCAGTGTTAGGTTGTAAGTCCATCTTAGGTTTGATAAAATATAGATTGCTTTGCATCCATCCATCATAGATAAAAGATTTGTTTTTACGAATTAACACTTTATTATTAAAAGAAACTGCATAAGAGTCTTTAAATAAACAAGCTATAGATATTAAATTCCTTTAAGTCTAGGAACATAAAAACAATCTCGCAAAACTAAAATCCTATAATTATCAAAATAAAGATGGAAGTCTCCTACTGCTTCAACAAACACCAAGGATCCATTGCCCATCTGAAGCATGAAGTCCTCATGCAACAGACTTCTCGTTTCTTTTAATCCCCTATAGAGAAACACAAACATGATTAGTTGCTCCAAAATGTATGACCTAAGTGTCACTTGATTTCTCAACCAAACAAGTTTCAATAACTAGAAGATCACACCCACCCCCTCGGCAAAAGAAGTCCTTGCAATTCTTCTTGATATACCCGACCTTCCCATAGTAAAAGCACTTGAGCTTCTTTGGTTTCTTCTTTTTCTTCTTCTTATTCTTGCCATTTGCAGGAATAGAAGACTTCCCGTTCTTAGCCTTCTACTTCCTTCCATTCCTAGGGCTAGGATTGGAACCAGATGTAGCCACCAAGTTGGCCTTGCCACCTGCAGGAGTTTCTCTGATCAGATTTTTGAACTCTTGTAATTGCTTCATTAACTCAATTAAGGTCTCATCCTATCTATTACTCAAATTATATGAATCTCTAAATAGGATAAACTCCTTTGACAGAGTCTAAAAAACCATAGTCATCTATGACTCGGCATCGATATCAGCTCCATAGGCCTCATTGAGGCAACCCATGACCAATATCATATGCTCCTTCATAGATGTCCCCAGACTTTGTTTGTAGTTCAAAAGTTTTCAAAGAGCCCCTTGTCGTTTTTTATGGCTTGGCCTCAAAACATGTCTTCAAGATTATCCAAGATCTGCTTCGTAGTCTCATAATCTTTATGTTGAGCCTATAGTATATTAATCATACTAGCCATAACATAACACCGGGCCTGATCATTAGAATCTTTCTGGTGATCATTTGCTTGGATTTGCTCATTAGTGGATTCCTTGGTAGGTTCAGGAAGACACGATTTTGTTAGCATAAATTTTAGTTTCTTAAATGCCAGGACGATATTTAGGTTCCTCTTCTAATTATTGTAATTCTTGCTAAGTAATTGGTTTTTATCAAGTATTGAACATAAAACATTTTTAGATAATTTAATCTATAATAAAGAATCATATACCAAACATAAGCAAACATACCATAATAACAGTTTAGTAAGATAACATAATGAAGTAAACAAACAATTATGTTTATGTGTCAAAACCTTAAAAATATCACAATCTTACAATAATAATTCATAACTCAGAATTTTGACAAGCTGCCTAGGGGAGACTTGCCAAATTCAATTAGAAACACAGATCCCCTTCATATTAATATATGCCATCTAGGACTTGTCTGATCCAGCATATATTAATAATCGTTTTCTTTAGCCATTAATTTTATTAATAGAGCTCCTAGGCAAGGTTAATAATCAAAATTTGTATAACTATCATTTCAATTATTTTATCCATGATTTATAATCACCACCTAGGAGTGTGCAATGATAAATAATGCTAAAATATCTTATCCTTTTAGAGATCCAACCTGGTACATAGTGAAGTCCTTTCTTAGGGGTCAGAACCATCATATGCAACCTATGGACTAACGATGGAGGCCGTATGCCCTCTCTTCAAAAACCTTTTCCCACTCAATCTTTTGAAACCAAGGTTTTATTTTAAAAACATGCATGAACAATTTTTATTGAGCGGCACTCCATATTCTATATGACATATTATCAACAAAAATGGCAAATCATGTTATAATGTAGGCAAGCAAAGCAATCATGCAAAGCCACAAGCAAAATAATAATAAAAAACTATAATATTAAGGTTACACCTTAGAGAAAAGAAATTAAAGATTACAAGAGATTAATCAAACATATTGTCGATTCTTCATCCTTGAATCTTCAAGTTGTATCCGTCTTCATGTGGCATCCATCTTCAAGTCTTCAATCCCACATAGATAAAATACTTCACTTTTCTGGTCATCACAAAATTTCATGTTTCTCAAAATTGTTTCAAAAATAAAAGCAAAATTGCATCGAAAAATGCACTTTTTCTAAAAACCTCTAGCTCTTTGTCGGCATGCCGATCTATGTGATTGACCTACCAGTCATTAGCCATGGGCCTGTCGAACTTGGCAGTTCAGCTTGCCGCCAAAGCTAGCTTGAACCTGCCTTACACACATACCGAACTGGAGGTTCGACCAACCGGTCTGCGACCATCGGCCTACCGAACTTAAGAGTTTGGCTTGTTGACCAAGCAGAATTCACATCTTTTTTAGAAAATAGTTTTTATGTAGTTTTCAATCTTATTTTCAACAATTCAAAAAATATAAAAAATTTACAGACTTAGGAAATACCTTTGGAATCACTATCATCTATCTTCTAGATTCGTCTTCACTCTAAATGATAATTTAATTACAAAAACTTTTACAAAATTTAAAATAAAATAATAATTCCTATATGGTGATAATAGACCGCCATTTAACTGCATGAAAAACTTAGATACCTATTCTAATATCTAAGGAACCATAACCGGCATAAATTAATTAATTAATAAATAATCACCATATAATCCATGACAACATATATAAATATATAGAAACCCTATAGTGCCAACTCTGTAAAAAAAAAAAAATTCAAGCATAGAAGAAATCAAGATCACATAATTTATATATATAGCATAATCACAAGCTTGTAAATTTACGTAAAAACCTAGCTCTTATACCAATTGTTGGAAAAACATGTATGCAGCAGAATTTTAAAATTTTTTAAATCAAAGTATTTTCCAAAACACAAGTTTGACATGCTATATACATAAATTAATCATAGATCTTACTAACCTTTTTATGCCAAAGAGCTCCTGCAATCAGTGAAGAGAAAAATGTTTTAGAAGAGCCTCAACCAACTGGTCTTTTTTGCTATTATCTATTTATGATCGGAATATGTGTGGGCACAAGTCGTATAGCTCTTCTTCGGTGATCCGCCTTATAACCAATTGAGAAAACCCAGACCAAAGGTTTGTGGTTTTGGACAAAAGTTTTCAAGGAGTTTTAGAGCTTCCAACACTATAGTACTCCTCTTAACTTCTTAACTGATCTAAATAACTCAGAAAACTCACTCCCTATTTATAAAGGTCGTCCCCTAGGTTAGTCATTATTAGAGAAGGCCTCAAAAATTTGAATATGGATCAATTTTTGATAAAATTGTATAAAAAATTCATGATCAAATTATCGTTAGATCAGCAGGCCGAACTTGGTCCATCGGCACGTCGAATTAACTAATCGGCCTACCAAACTTACGATAATATGATCCTTGAGAATCTTTTATTTTCCACCTGAGATTCTTTGTATACAGCCTCTGTTTTAATTCATATAACCCAACAGAGAAGTTATCTGATTAAAACAGTCATATCTAGATAATCTTTAGGAAAATAAATATTCCCGATAATACAACAAGTTTATCTTGAAAATTTACAATAAATTAATTCAACCAATAAACAGACATGAATTATCTAATCTTATTGAATTTTAGCCAATCTAATAATTTAACAAAAGTCACCAATTTATTTGAAAGCACATTGTATCATTACAGGATTTATTATGAGCTCGCAAAGAGGACCTGATGAACCTATGTAGTTCAAGCTTTGAAAATTATAAAATAAAATATCCTAGATACACATTTCATAATTATCAACTCTAATGCTACTTTACTAAAAGCTTAGAGCTACATTCTCGAACTTAATGCATAGTATCCCTATAGGATATTCATAATCGGCTTAAGGATAAATTCTGTCTTATATTCTTGATTATTTTTATCTTACATTCCATTATCTCACCAATAGAAAACTTACCATCCAAGCACAGTATACCATTTGGTTGCACCTACGTATCCAAATGGTTGAGCGCTCCAGTTTTTCAATTACAAGATAATGCATATAAGAGAATATTATTGACTCCACTAATGGGGCTAAGGATTCCATATCTATGAATAACATGTCTATGCTATCGAGGGTCATGTATCCAATTTACCAATATGCGCACCAACACAAAGTTAGGATGTCACCCTTTGGTATATTGAAAGATATAAGTCAAGATAATGGGCCCATTAGTCATTTCAAGATTAAGATACAACACATATGATTGTCTAAAGTGAATTGACTTGTACAGATAGAATTATTAATCTAAATCAACTCCACTTTATGTCCCAATCCAATAAATTTTCACCTATGACAATGCACTAATGTTTCTACTTACGGAGTCCAACTTCATTGGCCAAGATAAGCCATCTCCTGTTAGGGCTGTAGACAATATAACAATCTTAGCATGAATAAAGCGCCTAACTTTATTTTCTCGATTATGAATTTTATGATTTTGACCATCACCTTTAGAATTATGTCTTCCGTATAATCTGTCCATCATATACCTGATTCTTAAAGGTTTAAACTGACAGCCTTAGTCTTTTGTTTGCTTATTATACATTCAACAAATACGAATATAAAAAGGACAACATTTGGTGTATGAACTATAAATAAATTCTTTATTAATAAAATGTCTTCAAAAATATATTACAATATTTTACTCTTTAGGGCATACATGTCTAACACAAATAAGGGAAGGTAAAGACATTACTTTAAAAGTGTTTTTCCTTCCTTTGATGCTCTGAATTAAGCAAATCTTTCTTCTAACTTTGCTCCTGTTCCTCTTCATATATGTTTAGGTCAACTTTTTCTCTTTCACTTAAAGAATCTTCTTCAAACAACCCAAAAGGCTACTTAATTAGCTCAATAGGTTCTTCTAAGTGACAACTTTATGCTAAGGTACCTTTGGCCAGAATGGTTTCATTTTGTTCTACCTTCAATACTAATTGACACAAAGAGTTTTCAAACCTATATGGGTCTATATCCCTTATGGTTTCCTTGTATTTTTCTAAGGTTCCTTCTAATTTTTCTATGGTTTCTTCTAATTTTTCTAAGGTTTCTTCCATATTTGCCTTATTTGGGTCACTATATGTCTCGTGCAGGTCAAAATTTGACTTCAAAATTTCGGGTTGAGTGTCAAGCCTAGGTTCTAAACAATTTGAATTGTTCTCCCAAATTAAGTTGTTCTTAAAACTATTCAATCTCCAATAATCATACTCGGCCATATCTTCTATCATGAAATAGGCTTCATCAACGGTTTGTTGGTAAAAAGTGACAGCATTGTCTCCTCTCTCTACCCAATTTCTTGTTTGAGGACTTGACCTATTTATGAAAACTTCTAATAGATATTCCTTAGAAAGACCATGGTGAAGGTTTTTATCTAGTAAGTCTTTATATATCCACCAAGCATGTAACGCCTCCTTATGAACGTCACAATAATCGTTACTTTCATCCTTGTTATCATTATTGATAAAATTGACCATTTAAATTTAGACACAATTTGATAAACATATTCCAGGATCCATGCACAATTTTTTTTTAAATATTCCAAATATTTCAAATCTTTTTTTTTTTTATGGTTTATCAATGCCAAATTAACAAAACTATAATTCAAACAAAATTTCAAAACAAACTTTAAAATCTATTTTAAACAATTTGGTAGACTGAACTTTTGAAAAATCAAAATAAATGTAAAACAAGTCTTTTTACTTAATAGTGCGGAAATTTAAGCATTCAAAGAAATAAAAACATAGAAAAAAGTTATTCTTTCTTGGCGTTTTTCTGTTTCCGATCCATCATTCATAGCCCACACGCCCGTCCTCACCCTCCACCTATTCCATGGTCCTCTTACCGTTATCTGCAACATGATTATAAACTAAGTAAGCAAAAGCTTAGTAAGTACACTTTCCTATCTCACAACATAAACATTTTATGAACATCTTTGTGAAACATCATAATCATAATCATCATTAACATAATAGTGCACTTGGCACAGTTTTATATAGAACATATCTTTCATCATCATTATTCATATAAAAACTTCATTCATTTTATCTTTGGGGCCCAAGTGTTGCACCATAAACATCATCATTATAGGCGTGCCGTCATGAGAGGAGATGGGTAGCTAATCCCAAACCAAACATGACAAGTCCAACCTTCGGGACATCATAAACAAAAACATAACATAGAGTGTGCAACACTTAATTAAGTGATATATATATATAGATATACTTTCAACATACCTTATCATTGAAATATTCGTTAAACTTTCTTGTTGCAACAAGAGTTTTCATGAGCAAACCATATGTAAAAACAAACTTTAAAAATTATCATAAAAGATATTCTTAAAACTTTTTTGTAAACTTTTATCATGTTGCAGGTGAGAATGTACTTACTTGTCTTGTTTGCTTACTGATCCTTAACTTGGGTGACGTCGCTGTGGTTCTCGGTGTGCTCGCCTTTTGGAGGGTTCATGTCAAACATTCATATTGACCATAAGTCATTTGCAATACTATTAGCAATATATAACATCTTATACTATCATAAAACATCACCTTATCATGTAATAATATCAAGAAGCACAAAATTACAATTTATAAACCTAGGACATAATTCCAGAAAGTAGGCAGAATGACCTTTATTCACTTAAAAATTCATAATAATTTCATCTTAACTCCAAATCAGTCAAAACCAGTGGCATTAGAAACTAGACTTAAAAACAAAGAATTTCATATATTACAAGCATATTTTGACAATAATTTTCATGAAGAAAAAGTCCTCGAAATTCAATCTAAATTTCAGGTCTGTTTAAAACTGTACAGCTTTTAAGGTCAATTTCAAAAAAATCATAACCATTTAATGAGAACTCTGATTCAAGCGATTCAAAAACCAAACAAAAGCTTTAAATGTCTAGTATTTTGGGAAAATATAAGAAAAATATAAACAATGCAAATACAGAATCAAAAATTACTAAAATACGACGGTTATCAGGTGTTAGTACGAAAAGTAGACTTAAGGCATCAAAAATTCAATAATTAAAAAATAAAATTACTTTAACCCTAAAATTTTTAAGAAAACTTAATAACATATATATACAGTACCACAAAAAGTCTCATTAGCAAATAAATT